>JAFLJL010000884.1:7500-10000 GCA_018398815.1 Conus ventricosus
GAAAAAAAATCGGGAGTACGTTGATTCTGAAGTTGTAGCAATTTCCCAGCCCACGACATTCGAGTAACGAGACAGATGGCTTAAAGTTTCAACGCACGCACGCACGCAGGAGGCAGACAGCTCGCGCGGGCGCGACATCGTCACCGGAAGTGAAGGCTTTGTGAAGAGGGAGAGCACTCGACTGCCAGCGATCTCGCTGTCTTGTCTGGTACCTAGGTACAGAGGCTGCGTGCGTGCGTGCGTGCGTGTGTGTGTGTGTGTGTGTGTGTGTGTGTGTGTGTGTGTGTGTGTGTGTGTGTGTGTGTGTGTTTGTGTGTGTGTGTGTGTGAGCGTCTGGCGACATTCTGGAATAATATGTGGGCCACACACGGAGAACAGCCCTGGCGATGTATGGGTGTGGGGATGGAGTCGTTGGGTGGGTGGCCTTGGGAGTGGGTCGGGGAGAAGATGGAGGTGTGTGTGTGTGTGGGGGGGGGGGGGGGGGATGAGGGTGGAGGGAGTGGGGGTGTGGGAGGGAGGGATGAGGTAATGAGAGGAGTAGGGTGGAGGGATGTTGAGGGGGGGGGGGGGTCTGGGGGGGAAAGGAGAGGCATCTTACGGTAAAGCTGGTGTTATGCGTAGCGGTTGTCGTCGGTTTTTGTTGACGACGAAGTGTGCTTACACGCCACTTCTTCGTCGTGCCTAGGACCGGTAACCACGCACGCACGCAGGTACGCACGCACGCACGCACGCACGCACGCACACACACACACACACACACACACACACACATTCACAACACACACACACACACAACACACAACACACACACACACACACACACACACACACACACACACACACACACACTGGGATAATGTGATTGACTTACTCTTGTTTTATTGATTTATTTGGTTTTCGCTTTGATGCGGGCATGGGTTTGTTTTGTTGTTCTCTTTCACAGAAGTCTCTGTCAGTGTCACTGTCTCATCGTTCTGTTGTGTCCTTTGGTCTGTCTGTCTGTCTGTCTGCCTGCCTGTGTGTCTCCCTGCCAGCCTGCCTGCCTGTCTGTTTGTCTGTTTGCCTGTCTGTTTATCTGCCTGTCTGTGTGTCTTCTGCCTGCCTGCCTGCCTGTTTGCCTGTCTGCCTGCCTCCCCTGCCTCCCTGCCTCCCTGCCGTCGGGCTGCCTGCCTGCATGCCTGCCTGTCTGTTTTGTCCGTTTGTCTGTCTGTCGGGTTCTGTCTTTTTCCCCCAAGGGTTGAGATTTTTTCCCTGTGTCTGTTTCTCTGTCTTTGTCTTTCTGTCGGGTTCTTCTTGTTTAAGTGTATTTCTCTCGTCTCTCTATTCTGCATTTTTTTGTCTGTCTGTCTTCATGTTTAAGTGTATCTTTCTCAGTCTCTGTATCTCTGCATTTGTCTGTTTGTCTGTTTGTTTGTCTGTTCTTTTATGTATGAGGGGTTTTCTCTGTCTTTTGGATTTTTTGTTTTTTGTCTGTTGTTGGTCTGTCTTTCTGTTTTTTTCCCTTTGTCTCTCTCTCATGTTGAGTGTTTTCTCGTCTTGTATCCCCCTGTTTTTGCTGTTTCCCTTTGTCTGTTTTTTTTGGTCTGTCTGTCTTTTTGTCTGAGATGGCTCTATCTCTGTATCTCTGTTTTTTTTGGGTCTGCCTGTCTGTTTGTTTCTTTGTTTGTTTTTCTGTTGTCGGCCCTTTTCTTCATTTCTGAGAGAAATTCTGTCTTGTATCTCTGTTTTGTCTTTTCTGTCAGCGGGTCTGTTGCCTCTCTCTCTCTCTCTTCTCTTCTCCCCTCTCTCTCTCTTTTCCCCTTTTCTCTCTCTTATGTCGGGAGTGTAACTCCCTCTGTCTTTTGTATTTGTCTTTTCTGCCTGTCTGTTTAATCTGTCTGTTCTCTGTCTCCTTTCCCCAACAAGACATTGCCTCTTTTTTCTCCCCTCTTTTCTCAATCGGGTCCCCCCCTATCCCCCTCACCCCCATCCCCCCTCGCCATTCACACTCGACATTGACCTTGTATGTAATTACGTTGTGGTATGTTTTCTCCCTTTCCCCCTAATGTCGTCGAAAAACCCTTTCGGGGTTGTCGTGCGGTGGGGATTTCCTTTTACTGGTGGTGTTTTGTACGTTTTTCAGTGTTCTGTTCCGTTGCGATCCCCCACACAGCGAAAATTCTCTGTCTTGGTTAAAGGGTTTATTTTGCCACGGCCCTTTCCCTTGAGGTTTTTGGTTCCTTCAAATTATGACCTCCAAGGTTCTTTTTCGTTTTAGATATTCTTCTTATTGTCGTTTTTTTGTTTCTGGATTTTCTGTTTTGGGTTCTTTGATGTGAAAGGGCATTGTTTTTTTGTGTGTGTGTGTTGTGTGTGTGTGTGTGGTGTGGTGTTGGTGTGGATGGGGGGGGGGAGAGTGAGGGAAAAAAAGGGGAAAAAAAAGAAAGAGAGAGGAGAGGGGAGGGAGAGAGAGGTATGTGTGTGTGTGCCCCGCGCGCGCGCGCGCGTGTGTTTTTGTGTG
>JAFLJL010000884.1:17500-27500 GCA_018398815.1 Conus ventricosus
AAATGATGATCGTAGAATAACCTTTTTGAAACCAGCTGGCTGTTCTCGGTGATATTATTACATTCAGTCACTCCTGCAATCTTTTGTTAATACAGTGCTATACAATTTACTACTAAGTTCAATAGAGAGATACCTCTCCACATATTCGGATTGTTTACATGCCTTTCTGAATATCGGCAAGGTTACAGATTCCTTCCAGTTTCTGGGGAAGATACAACATCAAAAATCCTATTGAAAAAAAAGCTAAGTAAAAAGTCAACAACTTGGTCCACCAAATTTCAACAAATCACCGATAATAGAATCAGTCCTGCCGATGTTGTCTTGATTTTCCGGAATGGCAAACATCATTTCTTCTTTAGAAATGGGGCGATTAAAATACTCATCTCCTCTTCCAGTGACAACTGAAAGTTCCTTCATACTTGCGACTTCTTTATCTCACAAATGTTTAAAGTGCATATACAGGAGTCCAGAGAGATATTATTGTTGTGATATTTCTTTGAATGATGCTCTATTTACTGTTTCCAACACACTCTAGTGAAGGAAGAGATTGATCATACTATCTCATAGCTTTTTATTGAAGGTTTTTCATCTTCTGTGATAGAATGATTTTTATATTCTTCGCACAATAACATATTTCACTCTGTCACCAACGACCAAAGGTACGCACCCTATTCTCAATAATGTTCGAGCTTTTCTTTTCCTTATCAAAACAATACAGTAAACCAGTCCTGTTCTCACTGTCAACCTCGGGTGATGTCGATGGAGGAAGGCCTAGCGCACCAGCCCAAACACAATCACAGCTTGATTACGATCTCTTCCTAGCTCATGCATTCGTCACTCAAACCCACTAGTAAAGTCTATAACTTTACTACACAGGATCATAGACGAACAACTCAATGCTTCTGGAATCAACAAAATAAAACATTCTCACTTTCTGACTTCACCCAACTCCAATTCTCTAAAACATCATTAACAAACCCGGGTATAAATAGATTTTCTAATTTACCTGGCCAGGTGTGATCTTAAACTCTTCACGAATCACTGGCTATATTAAAAAAAATTTTTCTTTTACTGTCACTTTAAAAAGCCCGGACACAATGCTGGCATGGTGTTTGGTCTGGCTGGCACTGGTCAGGTTCGACTGCTGGCACTGGCGTTGGTCTTGGTCTGCTTGACGAAGTGACGCTGCTAGGTATGAGGTCGTACCCCCGGTTCCGATGGAAACATTGACTATTACATCGAATTCTGTTCTCCTTTCTTTCTTTCCTGCATTTACGCATTGCACCCCCCCTCTCTCTCTCTTCTAGTCTGCTCTATCAACTGGACATGGTTGCTTTTCTTTTCTTTTCTTTTCTTTCTTTTTCTCTTCATTAGTTCGCAAACTCTCTCTCTCCCACATCTCTCTCTAGTCCTTCCTTCTGCAGATATCTATGGTGCTAAATGCTACAACTTGGTTCTTCCTCTCTCCTCATCTCTCTGCTTTCTTCGAGCAGAAGCTGGCTCTCAGAACCTCAACTCTCTGTCTCTCTGTGCGTTCCTCTCTCTCTCACTCACGCATTACTTTATCCCCTACAAAACGTTTCCAAGGGTGGAGTACCATTGGTCAGTTATCTTTTTACCGCCTCGTACCCGAAGTTATCTCCCTCTACTTCCATTGGACATTCAATTCATGACAGTCACGCCTACACGCCTTACTCTCTGTGGTGTCAATTGGTCATTTAATTGATTAGCTTGATTTCACCCCCACCACACACTACCTTCTCCCTCTCCCTTTCCGGCGACGTCGCTCTAATTGTGGGCACTGGTCGTAAATTGGCCAGATCAGTCTGGCCCAGGCGTTGAGATCCGTTTGGGCAGACATCGAGGCATCGTCAGCTACTTATCCGTCTGGCTGGACCGTACCGTCTCCGTAGAGGATTAGGATTAGTCTCCTCGCTGTGCCCAAATTGGCTCGGATGAGTCCTGATCCGGGCGTCGAGACTCGTTTGACCAGACATCGAGGCGTCGGTCAGCTACTTAGTCCATCTGGCTGGACAGACCGTCTCCGTGGAGCCTCTCCGCTATGCTTAATTGGCTGGACCCGACACATGGGCCCGTCTACCTGGCGCTCAGAATATTTGAGTTTGAGCTTATGTCCAAACAACCTGGACCACGACTTTGGTTGTTTATTTTTTTGTCCGTGACAATTTCCCCCTTGCAAAAGACTATGCACCGCATTGTCTCAAAACAACGGTACAAAAAAGACAACAACCGAATTTGCTGACACACAGCTACACGTGCAAAGTTTGAAAAATACTTTACAACAAACGGTTTGCAAATTATAAAATATACATTAGTGAATATCACCCCAATGAGTTATCATTGACGTGCGCTCTTGCGTTATTTCAACTCATTTTATAACAACCTCTGTGCGCACTTATGCAATTCCCCTACCTGCGGATTTGCCATCTCTCCTCTTCACAACTACTTTGAAGAGCACAATAAATATGATCACGATCCATGACACTTCACGAGGAATCTCCATCCTCACTTATTGCAAATAATGCATCACTACACAAGCAACTGTATGCTCCAACATAACTACATTCACATGAACAAGTCTCACAAAGAAATATGAAAATCTCACACAAAAAATGGACCATAGCCAACTGGAATGAACCCATATCCATCAACATAACTGTAATCAACACATATTATCAACAAAGCACCCCGGATATGACTGACTTCCTCTGAGTTGCAGCTTGCTAGACTACACGGCTTAAATAGTCAGCTCCGACATTCTGTCGACCTGGAATGTACTGCACTCGATACCTGTAGGCTGCAATGCCATTGCCCAACACAGCACTCTGCTGTTTTTCAACTGCGCCTCCTGCAGAAATTTGAGTGGTTGATGATCAGTCTCTATCACGAACTCTTTCCCATACAAATATTTGTGGAATTTCTGCACGGCCCACACAACGGCTAAACACTCCTTCTCTACAGTTGCGTACCCTTCTTCACACTTTGTCAACTTCCTGCTAGCATACCTCACAGGGAACTCGACCCCTTCATGCTCCTGCAACAATACTGCACCTATCCCACCACCTGATGCATCTGTCCTGCAACAAAAATGTTTAGACATATCATGGTAGCTTCAAGATGGGACGGGACCTAGTCTTCTAGCACTGTCTGCAGTGCTTGCTCTGCAGCGTCTGACCACTCGACCACTGCCGGTTTCCCTGCCTTGACCAAATCACTGAGAGGACTTGTGATTGCTGCGAAATTTGGAACAAACTCCCTGTAGAAACCAATAAAAACCTAGCAGACTCCTGACTTCTGTTTTGGTCTTTGGTCTCTCTGAATTCATCATCTTCTCCACCTTTCCCTTTTCTGGCTGCTTTGTGTCGCCTCCGACAACAAAACCTAGGAACTCCTACTGTCTAGCCCTTCATACAGTGACACATCCCTCTATGACTCTCTGGAAACTTAGGCAACAAAATCTCCCCTTCTTCTGCTGGGTCTCTTTCACCTCATCAATGATTGCTGCTGCGCCTATGTGCTGAGTCTCACGCTGAATATATTTGCGAAGAAAATTCGCATGGAAAAGTTTAGTTTCCCATTCACATCAATTCGGTAATCCCGACCGACCTTTTTCAGTGATGGTGAATGGTCCTTTCCAAAATGCATCAGCAGCTTGTTGTGACCCGTGGGAAGCAGTAAACAGGACTTGATCTCCCGCCTTGAGGGATTGCTTCCTCACCTTCCTGTCATATTGCTTCTTCTGAACGACCCTAGCCTCCTGCAAACTTTCCCTTGCAACCTTACGTGTCTCATGCCTGTGCCCACCTTTGGAACAGGCGCGATTGGTCCAATCAGATCAACAGCCACTCTCCTGAATGGTGTGTCAATTAAAGGGGATGTTTAAGAGGCGCCTTCCTCTTCACCCCTCCTTGTGGCTGACCTTGACACACGTCACATGACATGCAGAAACGCTTTAAGTCTGCCATTGCCCCTGGCCAATGAAAATCATCAAAGAATTCGGTCAGCTTTTTTTGCTGGTGCCGAGATGACCCGCCATGAGCGACTCGTGACCCACTGACATGACAGTGTCACGATAACATGCTGGTACCTCTAACTGAGTTGTCACCTTACCTGTCTTCCCCTTGTGAACACTCGTACAACATCCCGCCTTTCACCAGAAATTCTGTCTCACCTCCTCTAACCACCTGTTTCTCTCCACCTCTTGCCAACTCCCAAGACTTCACGAGCGAAGGGTCTTGTTCCTGCGCTGCCCTAAACTCATCAGGCGACACATCTATGCCTGACTTCCTTGCTGGAACGACTAACGGTTTATCAACCTTTTCCTCCTTCTTGCTCCGTGTTTGAACTGCTGCCCCTGTAGCAGTCAACAACTCAGGATCCCCTGGATCCCTTGCACCTGGAATATTTCCAATGATCAAATCATGAAGGGTTTCTCCATCACCACGCAGACAACTCGCCTGAGAAGTAAGGGGTACGTACTTCTATCTTAGCAACCGGAAACTCCCTCACAGTGCCATCGATTAGAGTACAGGTCTGGATTTGCCCTGTCAAATCCCCTTTCTCGACCAGCGTTTGTTCTAACTACACCACATGAACAACCAGTGTCTCGTAACACTTTCACCCTCTGCTGCCAATCCACCCTTCTTCCACTGGTAACGAACCACTCAGCCTAGTGCCCTTCATCCCTGACACTGACTGCTGTCCAGTGCTAGCCATAGGCTGCACTCCACCCTCTTCAGACTGAATCCCCTTTTGGTTCCACTGCAGTCGTTTCCCCTGGCGACCCTTATCGACTTCTTGCAAGGCTGCTGCCTTCTGGAACCTCATGCGACAATCCCTCGCCACATGTCCCTTCTTGTGACAAATGAAACACCTAATGTCCCTTTGCCCTTCCTTCTGCCCCACCACTGGGTTTGCAGACTTTGCAGGAAACTCTCCTAGTCTCCTTGCACTCTTCTCACCTGTGCCTAGCACCTGTTTCTCCTGCACCTTCGTGCCCAAGCGTGCCTCTCTATACACCTCTGCGAACTTCAACAACTCCCCTGCTGTCTCTGGCTGTCTCTCTTTCAAATGTATAGTTAACTCAGGGCCGCAACCTGACAAAATCTGTTCCTTCATAACCAGCTCTTTCAATTCAGCGAACTCCTTCTTCGTACCACTCAACTCTAACCATTTCTCAAAATAGTGATCTAAACGTGCACCAAACTGAGTGTACGTTTCCCCTGCTTGTAATCTAGCTGATCGAAATTTCTTCCTGAACCCTTCCTCTGTGAGGTCAAATCCCTTCATCAACGATTCCTTCACAGCACCAAAATCAGATTGTTGGTCTGCTGGTAACGCAGTGAAAATCTGCAATGCCTTACCCGTCAATAGCGCTGACAAAATGACTGCCCACTCTTCTGAAGGCCAACCTTGACTGGTCGGAAACGTTTCGAAACGACTGATGTATGCGTCAATCGAATCTGTTCCTTCAGAGAATTTTGGCAACTTTGGTCGGGGGGCGTAACTGCGCACAGAGTCACTGGAAAGTGAACTACCATCATAATAATAATAATAATGTATAATACTTATATAGCGCATTTCTTGTTGTACAACTCAATGCGCTTACATCCACCATTTGCACTTATTCATACAATATTTATGCACACAGCAAAAAGAAAATAC
The DNA here is from genome assembly GCA_018398815.1 of Conus ventricosus. Taxonomy (NCBI): domain Eukaryota; kingdom Metazoa; phylum Mollusca; class Gastropoda; order Neogastropoda; family Conidae; genus Conus; species Conus ventricosus. Next base: position 23,186 of record JAFLJL010000884.1, read on the forward strand.
ACAATTGCAGACGCACCAGCATGCATAAACTGCCTCACCAAACTAGTTGTGGAGAAATTTAGGAGAGATCTAGTCATCTACAGAAGAGAATAGGCCTTTTTGAAGAGGTAAATTTTGAGCTGAGATTTAAAAGAAGAAAGAGTAGGCTGATTACGAAGGTCTTCAGGGAGGGAGTTCCAAATAGAAGGTGCTCTAAAACTGAAGGCTCTTTCGCCAACAGATTTCAGAGAACGCTTAGGGATTTTCAAAAGTTTTTGTGAAGAAGAGCGAAGGGTACGAGAGCTTTGGTAGGTGCAGAGAGAAGAAGAGAGATAGTGAGGAAGAGATTCATTGAAGTGGCGGAAAGCAAGAACTGCCAGTTTAAATTGCCACCGATACTGTATGGGAAGCCAGTGCAGTTCGATCAGCATGGGAGTGATGTGCTCACACCTCCTCCTCTTCAAAACAAGTCGTGCAGCGCTATTTTGGACTCTCTGCAGCCGAGCAATCTGTTCTGTGGGAAGCCCAGCATAAACAGAGTTTGCAGTAGTCCAATCTTGACATCACCATGGCACAGACTAGCCTGACAGCTACTTCCCTGGATATAAAGCGTCGGATGGAAGCAATACGTCTCAGCTCTAAAAAGGATGAGCGACAGACTACAGATATTTGATTCTGCATGGTCAGACACTGATCAATGGTAACACCAAGGTATTTGACAGACTTATTGAAAGGTAATTCAGTACCATCAACAACCATTGACTCTGACTCAACGAGTTTGAGGCAGGAGGAGGTTCCAACGGGCATGACTTCAGTCTTTTCACAATTTAATTTAAGCTTATTACTTGTCATCCACTCCTGCACACTGCTGATACACCGAGACACCCCAGATTGAACAGAAACAAACACATCAGGTGTGCCACTCTTAGAAAGTTCAGTGTCATCAGCATACTTGTGAAAATCACAATCATGGTCTGAGATAACATCCGACAAGGGCTGTGAGTACAATGTAAACAACACTGGGCCCAATACTGACCCCTGTGGTACTCCATACAAAAGAGGTGACAAAGTAGACCTTACACCACCCACAACCACCGCCTGCGATCTATCTCTGATGTATGATTCGAACCACTGAAGAACTATCCCATCAACACCATCCCTTTGTATTTTCACTCGTTCTAACTCTAATTGAATTCTTAATCTTTCTGTTTCCTGCGCTTCCCTTAGTCTTTCTGTTTCCTGCTTCATTCTTTCTGTTTCCTGCTCTTCCTGATTAGCCTGAATCCTTAACCTTTCTGTTTCTTCTTTTTCTACCGCGACACGTCGTCTTTCCGCTCGCTCATCCCTTTCCATCTTTTGCTGGTTTTCAACGAATGCTCGCAACTCTTCTCCCGAGTAGCCTAAATCACGAGCGACGCTCATGAGTTGTTCAATAGGGGTGTTCTTTTCTTCCGCCATTATATCCCTTTTTTTTTTTGAACAAGATTTTATTACTACGACAGCCAAACTGGTGGTTACCGACACGAGTGACGTAATAGCACAATCCTATGAATGATAATATTAGCTTGGGACAACGTAGTTAGTTTTTATAAGACGCCCAGCGCCTGACCCAACTATGAGAGCGAATTATAGGCAATCTGTGCGAAATAAGTACTCTGGGGCTGAAATGCCAAGCCTAGTATTAACTATCTTGGAAGCAATCCCAAGCCTAGTATTTAACTATCTTGGGAACATACAGTAAGACAACCCCTTGTCTTAGGATTACAATACTTGAATCCCACCCAGCTTCCTCTCTGAGAAGTGGAACAATTATAATAAATGGGCCAGAATATCCTGGCAGGCTCGCCAATAAATTGTCAACCACTGGGACAGAAAGAAGTGAACAATTGACAACCACTGGGTGTCAACCTCGGGGTATGTCAGTGGAGGAAGGACTAGCACACAGCCCAAACACACTCACAGCTTGCTTACGATTTCATTCATATATCATGCATTCGTCACATCAAACCACTAGTAAAGTCTATAACTTTACTACACATGATCATAGAACGAAACATTAATGCATATGGAATCAAACAAAATAAAACATTCTCTCTTTCCTGAACTTCACAAAATCATTTATCTAAAACATCATTAACTAACCCGGGTATAAATAGATTTCTACTTTACCTGGCCAGGTGATCTTAACTATTCACGAATCACTGTCTTTTCTTTTCTTTTTTTTTTTTTTCACTGTCACTTTCACAAGCACGACACAACTGCTGGCACTGGTGTTGGTCTGCTGGCACCTGGTCAGGTTAGACTGCTGGCACTGGCGTTGGTCTGTGGTTCTGCTTGACAAAGTGACGCTGCCAGGTATGAGGTCGAACCCCCGGTTCAGATGGAACAGTGACTATCAACATCGATCTGTTCTCCTTTCTTTCTTCCTGCATTAACGCATTGCACTCTCTCTCTCTCTTCTAGTCTGCTCTATCAAATGGACATGGTTGCTTTCTTTACCTTTTCTTTCTTTTTCTCTTCATTAGTTAGCAACTCTCTCTCTCCACATCTCTCTTTAGTCCTTCCTCTGCAGACTATCTACGGTGCTAAATGCTACAACTTGGTTCTCTCCTCTCTCCTCATCTCTCTCTCTCTGCCCTTCTCTCCTGCAGAGCTTACACTCAGAACCTCTCTCTCTCTCCCTCTCTCTGTTCGTTCCCCCTTTCTCTCTCTCACTCACGCATTACTTTATCCCCTACCTACGTGTCCAAGGGTGAGTACCATTGGTCAGTATTTTTACCGCCTCGTACCCGAAGTTATCTCCCTCTAATTCCATTGGATATTCAAATCATGACAGTCACGCCTACACGCCTTACTCTCTGTGGTGGTCAATTGGTCATTTAATTGATTAGCTTGATTTCACCCCCACCACACACTACCTTCTCCCTCTCCCTTTCCGGCGACGTCGCTCTAATTGTGGGCACTGGTCGTAAATTGGCCAGATCAGTCTGGCCCAGGCGTTGAGATCCGTTTGGGCAGACATCGAGGCATCGGTCAAGCTACTTAGTCCGTCTGGCTGGACCGTACCGTCTCCGTAGAGGATTAGGATTAGTCTCCTCGCTGTGCCCAAATTGGCTGGATGAGTCCGATCCGGGCGTCGAGACTCGTTTGACCAGACATCGAGGCGTCGGTCAGCTACTTAGTCCATCTGGCTGGACAGACCATCTCCGTGGAGCCTCTCCGCTATGCTTAATTGGCTGGACCCGACACATGGGCCCGTCTACCTGGCGCTCAGAATATTTGAGTTTGAGCTTATGTCCAAACAACCTGGACCACGACTTTGGTTGTTTATTTTTTTGTCCGTGACACTGGGACAGAAAGAAGTGAACAATGGACAACCACTGGGACAGAAAGAAGTGAACAATGGACAACCACTTGGACAGAAAGAAGTGAACAACTGACAACCACTGGGACAGAAAGAAGTGAACAACTGACAACCACTTGGACAGAAAGAAGTGAACAACTGACAACCACTGGGACAGAAAGAAGTGAACAACTGACAACCACTGGGACAGAAAGAAGTGAACAATTGACAACCACTGGGACAGAAAGAAGTGAACAATGGACAACCACTTGGACAGAAAGAAGTGAACAACTGACAACCACTGGGACAGAAAGAAGTGAACAATGGACAACCACTGGGACAGAAAGAAGTGAACAACTGACAACCACTGGGACAGAAAGAAGTGAACAACTGACAACCACTGGGACAGAATTACAGGTTGTGTGACTCAGTGTAAAAAAGCAAACCACGAAAAAAAAACGATTCTGAAGAGGGCTTGGCCCAGGGTCCTGGTGATCTACTGCTAACCATTCTGAAGAGGGCTTGGCCCAGGTCCTGGTGATCTACTGCTAACGATTCTGAAGAGGCTTGGCCCAGGGTCCTGGTGATCTACTGCTAACCATTCTGAAGAGGGCTTGGCCCAGGGTCCTGGTGATCTACTGCTAACCATTCTGAAGAGGGCTTGGCCCAGGGTCCTGGTGATCTACTGCTAACGATTCTGAAGAGGGCTTGGCCCAGGGTCCTGGTGATCTACTGCTAACGATTCTGAAGAGGGCTTGGCCCAGGGTCCTGGTGATCTACTGCTAACCATTCTGAAGAGGGCTTGGCCCAGGGTCCTGGTGATCTACTGCTAACGATTCTGAAGAGGGCTTGGCCCAGGGTCCTGGTGATCTACTGCTAACGATTCTGAAGAGGGCTTGGCCCAGGTCCTGGTGATCTACTGCTAACGATTCGAAGAGGGCTTGGCCCAGGGTCCTGGTGATCTACTGCTAACGATTCTGAAGAGGGCTTGGC
>JAFLJL010000884.1:35000-37500 GCA_018398815.1 Conus ventricosus
TTCAGTTTTAAGAAGAATGCAATCCCAGAAAAGGTTGGTGTGCAATACCGTAGTATGTTGTTGAGTTTTCAAAAACCAACCAAGGTGCCATCTAAGAAGCAAAAGAAAATCATAAAAAGAGCAAAACAAGCTACATTTTCTTGTGAAAATAAAAAAAAATAAAAAGATATCCTCTAAGACACAAGTGCTGGGGGCCAGTTCTTGGAATAATCCGCAAGGGACTAAAATACAACAAACTAATAAATTCCAAGGATAAGTACCGCACCGTTCCAGCAACTTACAGACCCAGCTTGGTTTGCAATGACTGCAAAAATATTGAATTATAAACAAAGCTTGCTCTTATGTCTTAGATTGAAGAAAATAGGGGGAATACGCATTCATTATCTGCAGTGGTAGATGATTTCTGCCTAACTAACAGTATGGCTTGAGTGGGTGAATGGGGAAAAAATAAAATAAATGCTTCCAAAATGACCTTCAGCAAGCTTAAAATTCTCCAATGAGGAGACATCCTCCAATGGGGGGGGAAACTCACTAACCTAAAAAACCCTGGTCATAAAACCGATATTCGAAACTGGTGGTTTCTCCTCAGTGACCGCGGAAAGTGGTAATTTTGACTCCTCTGCCTTTTCAGTTTTAAGAAGAATGCAATCCCAGAAAAGGTTGGTGTGCAATACCGTAGAAATGTTTGTTGAGTTTTCAAAAAACCAACCAAAGGTGCCATCTAAGAAGCAAAAGAAAATCATAAAAGAGCAAAAAAACTACATTTTCTTGTGAAAAGTAAAAAATATAAAAAGAAAATCCCTAAGACACAATGCTGAGGCCAGTTTTTGGGAATGAATCCCAAGGGACTAAAATACAAACAAACTAAAAAATTCCAAGGATAAAAACCCCGCACCGCCACAACTTACAGAGCAGCTTGGTGTTGCAATGACTGCAAAAAATATTGTTTAAATAAAAAACAGCTTGCTTTTAATGTCTTAGATTGAAGAAATGGGGGGAAGATACGCATTCATATCTGCAGTGGTAGATGATTCTGCCTAACTAACAGTATGTGCTTGAGTGGGTGAATGGGGAAAAATAAAATAAATGCTTCTCAAATGAGCCTTCAGCAACTTATATTCTCCAATGGGGAGACATCCTCCAAAGGGGAGGGAAACTCACTAACATTAACTAACTCACTACGGTATGCACACCAACCTTTCTGGTTTTGCATTCTTCTTAAAACGAAAAGGCAGAGGAGCCCAAATTACCACTTTCCGGGGTCACTGAGGAGAAACCACCAAGTTTTCGAAATATCGGTATAATGACCAGGAGTTTATTTTAGTGGTTTCCCTCCCCATTGGAGGATGCCCTCCCCATTGGAGAATATAAGCTTGCTGAAGGCTCATTTGAGAAGCATTTATTTAATTTCCCCATTCACCCACTCAAGCACATACTGTTAGTTGGGCAGAATCATCTACCACTGCAGATATGAATGCGTATCTCCCCCTATTTCTTCAATCTAAGACATAAGAGCAAGCTTTGTTTATAATTCAATATTTCTTGCAGTCATTGCAACACCCAAGCTGCTCTGAAAATTGCTGGAACGGTGCGGGACTTATCCTTGGAATTTATTAGTTTGTTGTAATATATATATATATAAATATATATATAATATATATTCAATATATATATAATATATATATATAATACATTCAATTATAAACAAAGCTTGCCCCTTATGTCTTAGATTGAAGAAATAGGGGGAGATAAGCATTCATAAACTGCAGTGGTAGTTAACACTGCCTAACTAACAGTTTAAAGTGCTCAAGTGGGGGGATGGGAAAAATAAAATAAATGCTTCTCAAAATGAGCCTCAGCAAGCTTTTAATCTCCAATAGGGAGGAAACTCACTAACACTAACTCCTGGTCATATACCCGATATTTCGAAACCTGGTTGTTTCTCCTCAAATGACCGCGGAAAGTGGTAATTTGACTCCCCTGCCTTTCGGTTTTAAGAAGAATGCTATCCCAGAAAAGGCTGGTGTGCAATACCGTAGTATGTTTGTTGAGTTTTTCAAAAAAAAACAACCAAAGGTGCCACCTAAGAAGCAAAAGAAAAATCATGAAAGAGCAAAACAAGCCACATTTTCTTTTGAAAAGAGAAAATATAAAAAAGATAACCTCTTAAGACACCAAGTATATATGGTAAAAGAAAAACAATTCGGGGGTGTAGAACACACACACACACACACACACACACACAACACACACACACACACACACACATATATATATAAATATATAAATATATAATATATAAATAAATTATATATATAAATATAATAATATATGTGTGTATATAATCAAGTACACACACACACACATATATATATATATATTTTATATATATATAAATATATGTGTGTGTGTGTGTGTGGGACTGTGTGTTTATGTATGTATGTATGTATGTGTACATATATATATATATATAATATAATTGTGTGAGTGTGTGTGTGTG
>JAFLJL010000884.1:40000-42500 GCA_018398815.1 Conus ventricosus
CTTTCACGTCCCGTATTTTCAGTGCAGAAAATATCTACACTCAGTGCCCGTACGGGCGCCCGGCGACCTTATGGGCAACTGGCGACCGTACGGGCCCCGAAGTCCCTGCCCATACGGTCGCCGGCGACCATATGGGCCGGCGACCAAATGGGGACCAAAAACCTACAATCCTGGCAAACCCAAAATCCGGAAGCCCGACTATGTATTGTAAAAGCGCACTCAGCTGCAGCACAGGAATGTTTATATTATAGCCATTTAGGAATGCCAAAGCCGAGAGAGAGAGAGAGAGAGAGAGAGAGAGAGAGAGAGAGAGAGAGAGAGAGAGAGGTGGGAGGGAAGGAGGGAAAGGGGGGAGAGAGAGAGAGTGGGGGGGGGGGGGTGAAAGAGAGAGAGGGTGTAAGCGTTCATTACAGGTAGTGTACAGACTCACTGAACACCACAGAAACAAGCCACACCTGTCGTGTCTGGTGTGGTAGGTTTAAATTTAAATTTAAAATTTCCTTCAGGTTTAACGTCCACACCATCTACAGTTTGTACGGCAGACGGGGAGTACCATCCAAAAATGCAGAAGAATGGGAGCTCTTAAACCACCGCTACATCACAAAACGAAAAACCTTTTGAAGATGATGTTGAAATAGGCTATCTTTATGTGGGCGCCAGCAAATTCGAACCCGCAACAAACTGCAACGAATTTCGTGCCTAAAAACCCTCCCAAACCCCGCCAGGCCACCCTTCACCCGCCTGGTGAGTTTTACCTCATTGTAAAACCCGATCATGGTTTGCTCCCTGTGGATTGCGGTGGCAGAGCTGTACGAGGAAAGACCTGAAGTGGCTGTGGAGCTGCTTTCCCTTTGAAGGCAAAGACGTTGGGTGTTGGCAATGCGTGGAGCGGAACCTGTCCTTCTCCATTTAGGTCACCATCGCGTAGTCCTTGAGCTTTAGCTGGGGTCGAAGTCTTCGCCCAGGTCGGTGATGTTGTCATGGAAGACCTTTACCCACTGGAGCCACGTCACTCCCCCCCCCCCCCCCCCCCTCCCCTTCTTCCCTCTCCTCCACCTTCCTTTCTCTGTCCCCCAAACACATACGTACACGTGTGATTTAAAAGAAAATGCGTGACATGGTATTTCTATCGGTTCCCCATTCTCTGTGAAGAGTTCAGTGGTTAGGAACTAAGAACCTGAAAGGCGAAGTTAGCTGTCAGAATTGCTTTGTGGTGTCTGTGGATGGATGGAAATCAGACACAACGTGGAATGCTATAAGTATGCTGTACGTGTGCTCTGACCTTTTATAGACAAATGTTAAATGCTATAAGTATGCTGTACGTGTGCTCTGACCTTTTATAGACAAATGTTAAATGCTGTAAGTATGCTGTACGTGTGCTCTCCCCTTCCATAGACAAATGTTGAATGCCATAAGTATTCTGTACGTGTGCTCTCCCCTTTTATAGACAAATGTTGAATGCTATAAGTATTCTGTACGTGTGCTCTTCCCTTTCATAGACAAATGTTAAATGCTATAAGTATGCTGTATGTGTGCTCTCCCCCTTTTATAGACCAATGTTATCTTCTCTTCGCCCCCTCCTGTCCGTTTGGGCCAGGAAAGTCTGTCTTCACGTGTTTTGTGACTGTCATAGTTTGTCCGGCAGCTGAGATGGTGTATATCGGGGTGTGGCTCTTGGAGCCAATGCGTGAGAGACCATAATTATAGAGATGGAGGAGAAGGAGCAGTGATGCTTGTTCACTGTACCAGGTCGAGCGCCGCTAAACTCCCTAAAAGAAGACCACTACCTCTTTTCACAGTCCTTCACACCCCAAGAACGAAGAGAAACCGAGAGATCCTCGTTTCCCCCAGTGACATCAGCCCGCCGTCCTTGCTACCCGCTTTCGCCTACAACCCCATCTGGGCATAGGCCGCCGACAAGGTCCTCCAGGCATCACGGTCCAGGGCGATTCTCTCCAGCTGGTTCCAGGTTTTCCCCAACGCTGTCACGTCTGCCTGCAGGTCTCGGCGTCAGGAGTTCCTAGGGCGGCCTCTCTTTCTTTCCCCTGCGGGTTCCAGGACAATGCCTGCCTGGTGGTGGTTGTCGGCAGGCTTTCTTAGGGTGTGGCCTATCCACCGCCATCTCCTTTGGAGAATCTCTGCATCGGCTGGCTTCTGATTCGTCTGTTGCCACAGGTCCTCGTTGCTGATCCTGTCTGGCCAGTGGATCCTCAGTATGCGCCTCAGACAGGAATTAATGAAAGTCTGGATCTTGTTGGTGATGGTGACTGTGGTTCGCCACGTCCAGCTCCATCCGCCCTCCTTGGAACGGAAGCTCATCTGTTTTAGCTAAGCGTCCGAATGCTGAAGGCACACAGGCCCTCCATTTCACATTTGGATTTTTCAGTCTTTTGGGACCAAAAAAAAAAGAGACACTTTTGCTCTGTCAAGGCGGTCGCGCAGAGGAACTTACGTTATGAAGAGAGAAAAACTACATACACAACAAACCAAAAACAGTGAA
>JAFLJL010000885.1:10000-12500 GCA_018398815.1 Conus ventricosus
TTCTTGTGGAATAACAACAATGAAAACAATAAAAAATTGTTATCAAAATGAAATACATGTATTTTTTCATTGGGTTAATTTCACTTTCTTGTGAGAATAACAACAATAAACTGAAAAATTATCATCAAAATGAAATACATGTATTGTAGAAGGAAAAAAATAGGTCCTGCTGTCACTATAGCAACAATAAAAACAATAACCTAAATAAAATGGCTGTAGCAACCAGCGACCAAACGGCATTACGTTAGGAAGGAAATGGTAAAGGAACATTGACAGGTTATTCATCATTTTAGTTCCAGAAATCTAAGGAGTACGCCTGTTTGAGAACTCAGCCTGCATGTTCAAACGGTACTTGACACCCTTTCAAAATGTCCGCATAAGTTTCGGAGATAAATCTTCCTCAAAGTGTGGGACATCTGGGATCCGGAAGAGAGGGGTGTGCGAGAGCCACTTTCTGGAGGAAGGGGTGATGGCTGTGTACACAACCACGGTTGTCTGCAGGAGGGTTGCGGCGGCAAAAATTTCGACGTCGGACCCCATGCCCTGGCCTGCATTGTGTTTTTCGTCAAGTAACTCGCAAGGTCACCACCAACATATCCGGCAAATGTTTTCTGGTTTTCAAGCATGAAATCTACCAGGATCTCCTTCAGGCGCCCGTGTTTGTCCTGAGTCCCGCAAAGCTCAAAGCTTAGTGCCCTATACAGACAGTTTCCGTCTCCAACAATGTTCTCCACCTGCGATGGTGGGCGAAGCTGTTGCTTGATTTCTCTGTCGGGTAGATCTATGGGATATGGAAGCCCAATCTTGAACATTGCTCTTTTCGCCCAATGTTTATTAGTCGGGTGGAACTGATCTGGCTCAGGATTTTGTACCCTGGTGATTTTACATGTGTTATGCATCATCTTCTTTTCTCGCTTCATCAGAGTTTTCTTCCACATTGCAGTTATTTCCTCCATTTCCATTGTCATCTTCTCTCTTTCCTTGCAGTCTTTCACCTTCATTCTTTCTGTTTCTCCCTCTGCGGGTCGATTCCATCCACTCCCCACTCTTCTCTGCCCCTACTCCCTCCGCATTCACTCCTGCATCCTTTTTCTCCGCCTCTGTGTGCCTTTCTCCATCCCTTTTCTTTTTCCTTGGCGTTTGCATGCTTTTCTCTTTCTCTCTTTCAATGAAATCATCCTCTCTCAAATCCGAATCATCTTTCGTTCCCCTCCCATGCCCTTCTCCCTTTCTTCCAAACCACCCATCCTTCCCTCCTGATCTTTCCGAATCATTCTCTGTCTTTTTTCTTTTCCGCCCTTCTGTTTCTCTTCTCGTTTCTGTCTCTTCGTCTTGTTCCCGCATTCTGCCCCCGCTCTTTTCCTTCATCTCCCTTTCTTTCGTTTCACCTGCTTTCTCATTTTAGCAATTTCCCCCGTTTCTGTATTCCCTGCTTTCCCTCCCTCACTTCGATCATCTCCATCCTCCCACCACTTGTTTTGAACCCTTCGCTGTCTTTGTCTTCTCTACAGTTCAGATTGTCACTCGAAGTTGAAGTAAAGAAATCTCTGATCTGTGTCTGATGGCGGGCATTCACTATGTGTTTCATCAACAGGTCATTAAACACATGAAAAGAATTGGTGACTGCATCGCCACACCCTGCCTGCAGACAGTACAAGTTAATTTGTCTCACATAGCCTAACACTTCACCAACTGAGACTCTTTCTGCCTCTTTTTCGCTTGCTTCGTCTTCCTCTGATGAGTCCGTGGCCCCTGCTTCTGCAACATTTGATGCCGAAGTGGATGTAGCAGATGCTGAGAACGTTGGTGGGTCCGTTGTCGGCAAGTGGTCGTCCACACTGACGTACTCTTCGAGCGAAATGCCCCACTCTTTGCATAGACGTGTGAGGAGAGGCTCTTGTTCTTCGTAGCTGGCTGCAGGAACAGGCTCCTGTGGTCGGTCTTCAGATCCAAGTTGGAAGCCGGCGTGGCGGAAACTGTTGCTGATTGTAGTGGGGGTCACTTTCTGCCACGACTGATCGATCAGATTGACAGCATCCCGCAGATCGAACTCAGGCCGCTGTTCTTTCGCCTTCACACCTCCGTCGATCTGAGCAAGCATGCCGAGCACCATCATGCGTCGGTAGTGGACCTTTAAGTTGCGTATTATTCCAGTATCGCATGGTTGGAGCTTTGCAGTAGAATTCGCAGGCAAGAACAGAACTTGGACTGCTTTCAAGGGCTGCTCGGGGATTTTGTGCGCGGAGCAGTTGTCCATCACAAGGAGCACCTTGCGCCGTTGCATTTGCATGTCTCTGTCAAACGACAGCAACCACTCACAGAAAATGTCGCTGGTCATCCAGGCGCTGTAGTTTGACTTGTAGTCCACTGGCAATCTTTTCACATTTTTGAAACATCGTGGATTAGCAAACTTGCCGATGAGCAATGGTCGACGTTTGTCGCTACCGTCCATGTTGCAACACAGGAGGACAGTAACCCTATCCTTCGACTTCTTCTGCCC
>JAFLJL010000885.1:17500-22500 GCA_018398815.1 Conus ventricosus
ACAGACCAACGCCAACAGTCTCACCTGACCAGGCGCCATCAGACCAACACCAGTGCCGGCGGTTGTGTCGTGTTGTGAAAGTGACAGTGAAAAGAAAAAGAAAAGAAAGAAAGACAGTGATTCGTGAATAGTTAAGATCACCTGGCCCAGGTAAAGTAGAAATCTGTTTATACCCGGGTTAGTTAATGATGTTTTAGATAAATGATTTTGTGAAGTTCAGGAAAGAGAGAATGTTTTTATTTTGTTTGATTCTATATGCATTGATGTTCTTTCTATGATCATGTATAGTAAAGTTATAGACTTTACTAGTGGTTTGATGTGACGAATGCATGATATATGAATGAGATTGTAAGCAAGCTGTGAGTGTGTTTGGGCTGTGCGCTAGTCCTTCCTCCACTGACATTACACCGAGGTTGACAATTTATTGGCGAGCCTGCCAGGATATTCTGGCCCATTTATTATAATTGTTCAACTTCTCAGAGAGGAAGCTGGGTGGGATTCAAGTATTGTAATCCTAAGACAAGGGGTTGTCTTACTGTATGTTCCCAAGATAGTTAAATACTAGGCTTGGCATTGCTTCCAAGATAGTTAATACTAGGCTTGGCATTTCAGCCCCAGAGTACTCATTTCGCACAGATTTCCTATAATTCGCTCTCATAGTTGGGTCAGGCGCTGGGCGTCTTATAAAAACTAACTACGTTGTCCCAAGCTAATATTATCATTCATAGGATTTTTGCTATTACGTCACTCGTGTCGGTAACCACCAGTTTGGCTGTCGTAGTAATAAAATCTTGTTCAAAAAAAAAAAAAAAAAAAGAGAGATAAAATGGCGGAAGAAAAGAACACCCTATTGAACAACAATTAGAGTTGAGTGGTATCGAAAAAGGAGTTCGCTGAATTGAAAGAGCTAGTTATGAAAGAACAGATTTTGTCAGGTTGCGGCCCTGAGTTAACCATACATTTGAAAGTGAGACAGCCAGAGACAGCAGGGGAGTTGCTGAAGTTCGCAGAGGTGTATAGAGAGGCACGTCTGGGCACTAAGGTGCAGGGAAAGAACAGGTGCTAGAAACAGGGGAGAAGAGTGCAAGGAGACCAGGGGAGTTTTCTGCAAAGTCTGCAACCCCAGTGGTGGGGCAGAGGAAGGGCAAAGGGAATTAGGTGTTTCATTTGTCACAAGAAGGGACATGTGGCGAGGGATTGTCGCATGAGGTTCCAGAAGGCAGCAGCCTTGCAAGAGGTGGATAAGGGTCGTCAAGGGAAACGACCTGCAGTGGAACCAAAAGGGATTCAGTCTGAAGAGGGTGGAGTGCAGCTTATGGCTAGCAAGGGACAGCAGTCAGTGTCAGGATGGAGGGCACTAGGCTGAGTGGTTCGTTACCAGTGGAAGAAGGGTGGATTGGCCAGCAGAGGGTGAAAGTGTTACGAGACACTGTTTGTTCATGCGGGGTAGTACGAACAACGCTGGTCGATAAAGGGGATTTGACAGGGCAAATCCAGACCTGTACTCTAATCGATGGCACTGTGAGGGAGTTTCCAGTTGCTAAGATAGAAGTACGTACCCCTTACTTCTCAGGCGAGTTGTCTGCGTTGGTGATGGACAAACCCCTTCATGATTTGATCATTGGAAATATTCCAGGGGCAAGGGATCAGGGGATCCTGAGTTGTTGACTGCTACAGGGGCAGCAGTTCAAACACGGAGCAAGAAGGAGGGAAAGGTTGTTAAACCGTTAGTTGTTCCAGGAAGGAAGTCGGGCATAGACGTGTCGCCTGATGAGTTTGGGGCCCTGCACAGGAACAAGACCCTTCGCTCGTGAAGTCTTGGGAGTTGGCAAGAGGTGGAGAGAAACAGGAGGTTAGAGGAGGTGAGACAGAATTTCTTGTGAAAGGCGGGCTGTTGTACCGAGTGTTCACCAAGGGGAAAGACAGGTAAGGTGACCACTCAGTTAAAAGGTACCAGCATGTTATCGTGACACTGTCATGTCAGTGGGTCACGAGTGCTCATGGCGGGTCATCTCGGCACCAGCAAAACAGCGAACCGAGTCTTTGATGACTTTCATTGGCCAGGAGCAATGGCAGACATAAAGCGGTTCTGCATGGCATGTGATGTGTGTCAAAGGTCACCCAACATAGAGGGGTGAAGAGGAAGGCACCTCTTAAACATCCCCCTTTAATCGACACCCCGTTCAGGAGAGTGGCTGTTGATCTGATTGGCCAACCTCGCCCTGTTCCAAAGGTGGGCACAGGTATGAGACATGTAAGGTTGCAAAGGAAAGTTTGCAGGAGGCTAGGGTCGTTCAGAAGAAGCAATATGACAGGAAGGTGAGGAAGCAATCCCCCAAGGTGGGAGATCAAGTCCTGTTACTGCTTCCCCCCGGGTCACAACGAGCTGCTGAGGCATTGGAAAGGACCATTCACCATCACTGAAAGGTCGGTCGGGATTACCGAATTGATGTGAATGGGAAACTAAAACTTTTCCATGCGAATTTTCTCCGCAAATATATTCAGCGTGAGACTCAGCACTTTAGGCGCAGCAGCAATCATTGATGAGGTGAAAGAGACCCAGCTGAAGAAGGGGAGATTTTGTTGCCTAAGTTTCCAGAAGAGTCATACAGGGATGGGGTCACTGTATGAAGGGCTAGACAGTAGGAGTTCCTAGGTTTTGTTGTCGGAAGGCGACACAAAGCAGCCAGAAAGGGGAAAGGTGGAGAAGATGATAAATTCAGAGAGACCAAAGACCAAAACAGAAGTCAGGAGTCTGCTAGGTTTTGTTGGCTTCTATAGGGAGTTTGTCCCAAACTTTGCTGCAATCACGAGTCCTCTCAGTGATTTGGTCAAGGCAGGGATCCCGGCAGTGGTCGAGTGGTCAGACGCTGCAGAGCAAGCACTGCAGACGGTGTTGGAAAGACTAGATTCCGTCCCTTTCTTGAAGCTACCAGATATGTCCAAACCATTTTTGTTGCGGACAGATGCATCAGGTGGTGGGATAGGTCCCAGTATTTGTTGCAGGAGCAGGAAGGGGTCGAGTTTCCTGTGAGATATGCTAGCAGGAAGTTGACAAAGTGTGAAGAGGGGTACGCAACGGTGGAGAAGGAGTGTTTAGCTGTCGTGTGGGCCGTGCAGAAATTCCACAAATACTTGTATGGGAAAGAGTTCGTGATCGAGACAGATCACCAACCACTCAAATTCCTGCAGGAGGCACAGCTGAAAAACAGCAGAGTTCTGCGTTGGGCAATGGCATTGCAGCCCTACAGGTATCGAGTGCAGTACATTCCGGTCGACAGAATGTCGGAGCTGACTATTTAAGTCGTGTAGTCTAGCAAGCTGCAACTCAGAGGAAGTCAGTCGTATCCGAGGGTGCATTGTTGATAATATGTGTTGATTCCAGTTATGTTGATTGGATATGGGTTCATTCCCAGTTGGCTATGGTTCATATTTTTTTTGTGTGAGACTGGTTCATATTTTCTTTGTGAGACTTGTTCATGTGGATGTAGTTTGCTTGGAGCATACAGTCGCTTGTTTTAGTGATGCATTATTTGCAATAAGTGAGGATGGAGATTCCTCAGTGAAGTGTCATGGATCGTGGTCATATTATATTGTGCTTTTCATAAGAATTGTGAAGAGAAGATATGGCAAATCCGCAGGTAGGGGGAATTCGCATAAGTGTGCACAGAGGTCGTTATAAATGAGTGAATAACGCAAGAGCGCACGTCAATGATAAACTCATTGGAGTGGTATTCACTAATTGTATATTTTATAATTTATAAAACCGTTGGTTGTAAAGTATTTTCCAAACTTTGCGCGTGTAGCTGTGTGTCAGCAAATTCGGTTGTTGTCTTTTTTGTACCGTTGTTTTGAGACAATGCGGAGCATGGTCTTTTGCAAGGGGGAAATTGTCATGGACAAAAAAATGAAACAACCTAACTTGGGGGAAACAACCTAACTTGGGGTGTCGCCAGCCAATTTGTTCGGACCTAAGTCCAAACTCAAACATTCTAGGCGTCCAGAAGACGGGCCCATAGGTCGGGTCCGGCCAATTAAGCTTAGTGGAGAGGTTTCGCCGAGACGGTCCCACCCACCCAGTCTGGCTAAGCAGCTTTGACCGACGCCTCGATGTCGGCGAGACGAGTCGCAGAGCCGAGCTCAAGCTCATCTAGCCACTTTGTGGAACCAACGTCATTGTTACTCGGACGTCGTGGTGCCTACCAGACTCAGCTGGCCAATTTAGATTGACCAGTGTCCACCACTTAAGCCACACCGCGCCAGTGAAGTAGGGAAGGGGGGAAGGTAGTGTGTGGTGGGGGGGTGAAATCTAGCTAATCAATTAAATGACCAATTGACCACCACAGAGAGTAAGGCGTGTAGACGGGACTGTCATGATTTGAACGTCCAATGGAATTAGAGGGAGACAACTTCGGGGATCAAGGGTAAAAATACTGACCAATGGTACTGGCCCTTGGACCCCGGGGTTAGAGCATAAAGGAATGTGTGAGTGAGAGAGAGGGGGGGGAGAAAAAAAACGAACAGACAGAGAGAGAGAGGGAGGAGTTCGGGAGAGTAGGCTCTCGCCTACAGGAAGGCAGGGGAGATGAGAACGAACAGAGACAGAGAGATGAGGAGGTTTTAGGTGTAGTCTCTGCACGAGGGAAAAGGCAGAGAGAGAAGAGAGGAGAGAACGAGGGGAAGAACGAACAGAGAGACAGAGAGGGGGGAGAGGTTCTAGGTCTGCTTGAGAGAGAAGCAGAGAGATGAGGGGAGGAGAGTAGAGAACCAAGTTGAGAGATTAGCATGAGATAGTCTGCAGAGGAAGGACTGAGGAGAGATGTGGAGAGAGAGAAAGAGTTGCTAATTTATGAAGAAGAAAAGAAAGAAAAGAAAAAAGAAAAGAAAAGCAACATGTCCATTTGATAAGAGCAGACTAGAAGAGAGAGAGAAAAGAGAGAGTGCAATGCGTTAATGCAGGAAGGAAGAAAGGAGAACAGATCGATGTTGATAGTCACTGT
>JAFLJL010000885.1:27500-30000 GCA_018398815.1 Conus ventricosus
CCGTGGAAGAAGATGGAGGAGACGGACCGTAAGGCGGGCGGGGCCCATGGAAGAAGGAAAAAGAAAACAGCCAGCGGCCGAGAAACAGTGGCCCTCTCTCTCTCTCTTCTCTCTCTCTCTCTGTCCTGTCCCAACTCGTGTCGCTTTACTGCAGCATAGGCAAAAGCCCCCGAGAGCTTTCTTGTAGCTTGACAGCGTGTGGGAGTCGTAGTTTCAAAAAAAAAAAAAAAAAAAAGAAAGAAGAAGGAAAAGAGAAACAGAGGGCTAACTAAAGGGTGTTTCCTTTCTTTCTTTCGTTTTCTTTTGACCTGTGCTGGTCGTTGGTAAGCTGGGGCGACGATCGCAGAACGCCGACCGAACTATGCGGTGGCTTGGCACGTTGGGGCGGTGTGGTGTGTGGTGTGTGTGTGTCTATACCGGCACAAGTGGGGGGGGGGGGGGGGGGGGGGGGGGGGGGGGGGGGGGGACTTTTTCTCCCGTGTCAGTCACTACACTGAGGATTGGGGAGTAGAGGGGGGGGGGGAGGGCGGAGCAGGCAGCTTTGGGGTGGCCGGCGGCCAGAGCGGAACGCTTTGCTTTTGCTTCGTGGTTTGTTTATTAAGCAGGGGCAAGTGGGGGAACGGTCTGCTTTGACCAATGGACATGTAATGCGCGTTCTTTTTAACGGGGAGCGAGCGAGGAAATAGGGAGGGGAGGACAGGGGGTGGGGGAGGAGGGTTGAAGGGGGGAAGGGAGTCGTCATTTGTTTTCTAACGGGAGCGAAGAAGAGGGAAGGGGGTGGGAGAGATGTCATCATGCATTTGTTTCCCTCGTGGGTGGGATGGGGGGCAGGGGGGGATGTCTTGCCCTCAAAAAAAAAAAAAAAACCAAAACAGTGAAGACATTCTCTCTCTCTCTCTCTCTCCTCTCTCTCTCTCTCTCTTATTTAATATATAGCGATTTTTTTTTGCCCAGAGGGCTGGAATGTAAAAAAAAGTATTCATGCTAAGTCCACTGCCCTCTTAAATAAAATTCGTGCGTTCGTTCGTTCTCTCTCTCTCTCCTCTCTCTCTCTCTCTCTCTCTCTCTTGATGATTACAAAAACAGACTTAGGATTAGGCCCAGTGCACACTAGCGTCAAGATCTCGAGATCACGGCGATTTTTTGCTGCGAGGCGTAATTGGATGTGGCCGCCACGTATGCGAGCTTTGCAGAGCGGCAAGATTTTTGACTCGTTGCTCGTGATTTTTCGACGCCTGAGGATAGGACTTGTTCTAATTTTGATGCTCGAGATCGCGGAGATCACGAAACCAGCCAATCGCAAGAGAAGGAAGACCGGCAACTCTGGAACTTCTGAGGAAAGATGGCTGACTTGAACCCCTTGCTCCTTCCAAATATGGAAGTTCAGGCAACAAGACGCAAGGCGACTGCGCTGTGTGTGATAGATACTAGATGCAAGCTACGCCGCGCGCTGCGAAGCAGACGTCAGTGCTACAAGTGATGCTCGGAGCAGCGCTTGTCGCTTGACGCTAGTGTGCGCTGGGCCTAAGGCCCAGTGCACACTAGCGTCAAGATCTCGAGATCACGGCGATTTTTTGCTGCGAGGCGTAATTGGATGTGCCGCCACGTATGCGAGCTTTGCAGAGCGGCAAGATTTTTGACTCGTTGCTCCGTGATTTTTCGACGCCTGAGGATAGGACTTGTTCTAATTTTGATGCTCGAGATCGCGGAGATCACGAAACCAGCCAATCGCAAGAGAAGGAAGACCGGCAACTCTGGAACTTCTGAGGAAAGATGGCTGACTTGAACCCCTGCTCCTTCCAAATATGGAAGTTCAGGCAACAAGACGCAAGGCGACTGGCGCTGTGTGTGAGAGTACTAGATGCAACTACCACGCGCGCTGCGAAGCAGACGTCAGTGCTACAAGGATGCTCGGAGCAGCGCTTGTCGCTTGACGCTAGTGTGCGCTGGGAAAACTTAACAACCTGCTTCTCCTTGGTCTGCCCCGGAGAGAAAATGAGACGATGCTGACTGGGAGGGTTCACAGTGCGATCTGTTTACAGTCCCCCTGAGATTGATGGAGTCCATCGTCTTCACAGCGGAGCAACTGTGTGTGGTGTGTGTGTGTGTGTGTGTGTGTGTGTGTGTGGTGTGTGTGTGTGTGTGTGTGTTAAAGCGGAAGCTGAAAATCCTCAACTGAAAATTCTATTTACAAAAGTGCCGCACTACGCTGGGAAAAAAATCAATCTCCAAAATCCCTCGAAATCGAAGTGTGGCTGCCCACGTGGCAGGGTAATGAAAAACAAGATGCAAAGTACACAAACGTACTCCCAGTTTATCTTAAATACGCGTGAGATATTCCATAAAGAGGCAAAAACCGTTTGGGCCGTTACAGCCGTTAGTAACGGCTATTCTAGTAAACATCGGCCATCATCTGTGACCCATAATGAACATACCTACAAATTTTCAGAAAGATCGGCCATGTACTTTCTGAGATTTTCCATAAAAAAAAGAAAACCGT
>JAFLJL010000885.1:35000-46943 GCA_018398815.1 Conus ventricosus
TGTTTGGTGCCATGCATATTGTACTGTCGATGGCAAGATAGGGATGCTCACTATTCTGATAGTGGTGAACTTTATTTATATGGCACTTCAATCAATACATCATACCCCAACCTACTGTCTCTATGAAAAAAGACTGTCTTTTTTTGAAGTACACAATGACAGGAGTTAGTTCTGCGACTGTCTGGTTTTAGCATTCATCGGTATCGTTATAATAAAGAGTGTTCAGAGATTGAAATGGTTTATCCTTGGTGTTAATGTGGACTCGCCCGAATCGAGGTTCGTTTTGTGTTTTGCTTGTCTACCTGGATACACCATAGAAACAGTTTATCCATCAAAAAATCACAGACACCTTCTTTAGTTTAGAGTTATCTTACTTGTTCACTTCTGCTCGTAAGATGTTTCAGGAGATCTGCAATCTTTTTGTATGAGGCGTTCAAAATCCCGCCTCCATTTGCTGTGGGTGATTAATGTCTTTCTCGTTTTCTTGTGTTGAATGTGCGAATTATTGGATTCATACTGTGATGTTGTTTTATAGTTGTTCATCCTGTCCTTATACGTCTTGAATACTTTTAAAAAACGTTTTTCCTCTTTGAAAAGCGGAGGTCACTACTTTGTTCTAGCTTAGGTTCTCGGTCAAGTGGGCAGGGCTTTCAGGAAATGAATGGCTGTTGTTTGACAAGAATGCACAAAGGAAACTAAATGTCTAACTTATTATCCCCTTCTAGATGTGAACCGAAAATTATTGATGAATATCAGAGACCTCTGAAGGAGGGTGGAATACTAGTCGGATTAAAATAATTTTTTTTCCAGATCGTCCAAACCTACTTAGTGCTCCCTACTAATCTACCGCTGGCCGGTCGCAAAGAAGAAAACGGTTTTATGCGGCTGCACACTGGCAATTCGTTTTTAATTTTTTAAACTCATTGTTTGAATTTTTTAAAGAGTAGGATAGAAGCTCCGTGGGTGTATGCAGTGTCATGTGCCCAATCACACGAAACTTATTATTGTAGTAAGTGTTGGGATTGCAAGATGTGAGTCATAATCCTTTTACAGCAGACGCCATGAATACCTTGTCAGAGATGTTCCACATGATGTGATCTTTGAAATTTCTGTGGGGACTACATTTTTTTTTTTAAATCTGATCTTGGATTTTACAATAGATAGATTTTGAAAATACAAATTTCGGTGTGTGTTCCTAAGCGGGGGA
The DNA here is from genome assembly GCA_018398815.1 of Conus ventricosus. Taxonomy (NCBI): domain Eukaryota; kingdom Metazoa; phylum Mollusca; class Gastropoda; order Neogastropoda; family Conidae; genus Conus; species Conus ventricosus. Next base: position 36,208 of record JAFLJL010000885.1, read on the forward strand.
ATTTTAAAGGGTTGTGCGAATGAATAAATTGTGGGTTTGAATCAACGACGTGACTGCACTGATATGGGCTTTGCGGTCGGCTGGACAATTGGCAACATCATTTTCCTTTGGTTGCATCGGAGTGTACTATTTTTGTATCCATTACATTGATGTTTTTACCGCCCCCCCCCCCCCCTCATGATGGGCTATGGACTTGTTTGAAGGATCAGATCTCTCTTCTCATCTCCTCTCTCTCTCTCCTCTCTCTCTCTCTCTCTCTCCTTCTCTCTCTATCTCTCTCTCTCTCTCTCTCTCTCTCAGTGTGTGACGCCTTCTGAAATTGACTCAGGTAATGTGGTAAAATCATCCAATCATTACGGCAACAAAGGTTATACATACAACCTGAAAAGAAAATCAAACGCATGGGACGCATACGCTTTTGTTTTTTTCTTTACTTTTTGATTTTCACCTTTTTTTTTAATAGGTTAAGTAGAATGTTACAATGTACTGATTTAGTGTGTGTGTGTGTGTGTTGTGTGTGGTGTCGTGTGTGTGTGTGTGTGTGATGTGTGTGTTTGTGTGTGTGTGTGTGGGTGTTCCTATGTGTGTGTGGGTTTGTGATGTGTGGGTGTGTGTGTGCGCGGCGCGCGCGCGCGCGCGCGAGTGTGTGTGTGTGTTGTGTGTGTGTGTGTGTGTGTGTGTGTGTGTGTTGTGTGTGTGTGTGGAGTGTGTAGTGTGCATGCGCGCGCGCGCGTGCATGCGGTGTGCGTTAGACGTGCGTGTGTTTGGTGTGTGTGTGCGTGGCGTGGGTGTGTGTGTGTGTGTGTGTGTAGTGTGTGTGTGTGCGTGAGTGAGCATGCGTAGCGTGCGTGCGTGCGTGCGTGAGTTGCGTGCGTGCGCGCGCACGCGCGCGCGCGCGAGTGTATGTGTGTGTGTGTGGGTGTGTGTGTGTTGTGTGTGTGGTGTGTGTGTGTGTGTGTGTGTGGTATGTGTGCATTCGTGTCGTAGCGCCGCAGCGCGCGTGTGTGTGTGTGTTACGTGTGTTGGTGTGTGTGTGTGTGTGTGTGTGTGGTGTGTGTGTGTGTGTGTGAGTGTGTAGTGTATGGGTGGGTGGGCACGTTGGAATATGTGTAACACTATGTGTGTGTGTGTGTGTGTGTGTGTGTGTGTGTGTGGTGTGTGTGTGTGTGTGTGTGTGTGAGTGTTGTGTATGTGTGTGTGTTTATCGTGTGTGTGTGTGTGTGTGTGTGTGTAGTGTGTGTGTGTGTGTGGTTTGTGTGTCGTGATGTTTGCGCGCGCACACGTCCTTTGTGCCTGTGTGAGACTTTGCGCCCATATATGCGAGTATGTTTGTTGTGTGTATGTGTGTGTTGTGGTGTGGGGGGGGGGGGGGGGGGGGCGGGTCGTAGGGGGTTGTTGTTTGTTATCTTAAGGATTCAACCGCGTTGTGTTGTTGCTCGCTGCGTGCGCTTGTGCTAAGACAATCTAAATATAATGTTATTTAGCACAGTATTGTGGTTTCAGCGGATGTTAATGGAACATGATACAGTATTTATTTTTATTTTGGTAACAAACTTTTTGAGCGGTTTGTGGCGCGTGAATGAAGAGAGTATAACAACTCTTTTGAAATATTTATTCGTGTTAAAAATGATTGTGAGCAGTGCGCCCAGTACATTGATCCTGACCTAATTATCAGGTGTTGAGGTGTCAGGGATCTCAACTGAAACCTTCAAGCGTTAGGATGATTGCAGCCTTGCTTGTTTTTTTTTTTTTTTGTTTCCCACCAGCATACGGAACTTTCCGCATTTTGATACTGACACAATTACGCAACTACAGGTCCCGCCAGGCCCAGCGTCTTTATTATAGCAGGCCTATCTCTCTAAGGTCTCAGATTTCTTACTGATTCATTTTGTTGATTTGTGGAAAGTAGCTAGTTTCAATTCGGAACTTAATGATTCTGTTTGGGGTGAACAATTGGTTTCCTATTTTTGCCACTGGTCCTTTGTAAGGTGCATTCGTTACTGGCTAAATATAGCCGGATGGCACTAATAAACTTACCACATGATATGTTTAAATGGGTAGCCTACAGCTAGATTTCTTGAGGTATGAGTTTATTGAGCCTCTAAAGTGAGGTTGATAACTTAAGAATTTGGTTTTTGTTTTGTGTAGGAGAATCAATGGGTAGATTGACATAGACAGAATTTTACTTGGCAGTATTGCCAAAGATTCGTAATGGCAGGATGGAATTTTCTTATCGTGGACACGCCAACCAATTGATGTATACAGAGTGTTAACTCCTGCAACTGCAATCCAAAGAACTGTATTCAATGCAAATTAACAGACTTTTTGTCAGTTTTTTGTCACTAATTTCAATTTGGTGTATCGGATTTTTGTGTACATTTTCTAGACGTTACAGGCCTTTTAACATGATTGTATTTTTTTACCATGTCCGCTTTGTCATGTAGTTTTTAACATTGAAGGTCATTTTTCTGTTCATGTCTTTTTTGTTGTGTTTGTCCTTAACTCAACCAGTTAGGACAGCCAATTACTTCCACGTAAATGCATAAGACAACATTGTTTCTTCAAAACAGAATTATGTTAATGGCATCACGAATAAAAACACTATTAATACATTTCGCTTTGTATATGTATGAAGCATTCAGTCGATTACGAAACAATGTGTCCAAGTAAATAAAAAAATGATGTGTTTATGCTAGTTGGAAGAGCGACGACTGCAGGCTGTATAATTTAAAGTAATTATATTTTTTTAATGGAGTTTGTATTGTATCCAATCGGCCATCTGGCGCCGAATTTCAATGAGACAAGTATTGCTAGTTCTATATTTTCGTTGTCCTAGTGTTGTCTATTTTGCACCTGAAGTTGAACATCAGAGCGTAGATATAACGTCGTGTTAGGCAAGTTACTGTGCTTAATTGATGAACTGCGCGGTTTTTATTTGTTTACACCCTCTTCAGGGGCTATGGTCTTTATGATCATACTTTATCATTGAGTCTGCGTCTTTGTCTCTGTTTCCGGCAGAGAGACTTTGTGATCATCAATATCAGCCAATTTCCTTGCACGATTTCTAGGCTTGTTGGGCTAGGGGATGGGTATGGGGGGGGGGGGGGGGGAGGGGGAGGGGGGGGAGGGGGGAGGGGGAAGAGAGAGAAAAGGCACACTGACATGAGTAAGGCCTGTCTCTCCTCGCCTGCTGTTCACAGACTGATGACTGGGGCCACCACTCATGTGGATGATTTTAGGTTGCAGCCTCATACACTGGAAAGTCTGGTGGTGCAACCCAGTTTTTGAGCCAGCTTTGTGGGGTTGCCACTGAACTATTTCAGGATCAGTGCAGAAGCGGAGAAGAGCAGTGCTGAGCTGGAGCAGAGCAGAGCAAGAGCTGAGAGAGGAGAGAGATGAGAGAGAGAGAGAGAGAGAGACAGACAGACAGACAGACAGGACAGACTGACAGACAGACAGACAGACAGAGGCAGTGGACAGTGAGGAAAGAGTCAATAGTCATAAAGTAACAAATAATCAAACATTGCTCTGAGAGAGTGAGCGGGAGAGAGAGAGAGGAGAGGAGAGAAGAGAGAAATTGAGAGAGAGAGAGATGAGGATGGAGAGGGAGAGAGGAGTGAGTAGAGAGAGAGAATCAAAAGTCAAAAATCAACATTGCTAAGTGAGAGGAGGAGTGAGAGAGAGAGAAGAGAGATGAGAGACGACGGAGGAGAGAGAGTGTAGTAAAGAGAGAGAGTCGAGAGAGAGTCGGACAGACAGACGGGAGGAGAGAGAGGAGAGTCTAGTCTGAAGTCTAAGTCAAAATCAACATTGCTCAGAGGAGAGAGAGAGACGAGAGAGAGTAGAGTAGAGAAGTGAAGAGAGGAGAGAGTGCAGATGAGAGGAGGAGCGAGATGAGAGAGAGAGGAAAGAGAGATGGAGGGTGACAGTCAAATCAAATAAGTCAAAGTCGAAGGTCCAAATCAACATTGCTAAGAGAGAGAGAGCTGAGAGAGAGAGAAGAGTAGAGAGAGAAGCAGAGAGAGAACGAGAGAGAGAGAGAGAAGAGAGAGAGAGGAGGAGAGAGTGAAATCAAAAGTCAAAATCAACATTGCTAAGTGAGAAGAGAGAGAGAGAGGAGAGAGCCGAGAGTGGAGCGGAGGGAGAGAGACGAGAGAGAGAGAGAGTGTGAGAGAGAGAGAGAGAGGGTGACGGTACCGACAGAGGGAGAGAGAGAGAGAGAGTCAACGTCAGAAGTCAAAGTCTAAAATCTAATTGACTCAGAGAGAGCGAGAGAGAGTGAGAGAGAGAGTGAGAGAGGAGAGAGGAGGTCAAGACGAGAAGAGAGAGTGAGAGGGGGGGCGGGGAGGAAGAGAGAAGGAGAGAGAGTCAGTCTTTATATAAAAGTTCAAGTCGAAGTCAAAATCAACATTGCTAAGAGAGAGAGAGAGAGAGTGAGAGTGAAGAGAGAGAGAGAGAGAGAGAGGAGAGTGTTAAGAGGACGAGAAGGAGAGTGTGAGAGAGGAAGAATGAGAGAGAGAGAATATAGAGAGAGAGAGAGGACGGGGGAGAGAGAGGAGGTGTGAGAGAGTCCCAACGTCAGAAGTCAAAGTCCTAAATAACATGCTCAGTGAGAGAGAGAGAGAGAGAGAGAACCCACGTGAGTGAGAGAGGAGAGTGAGTGAGAAGGAGGAGAGAGAGAGAGTGAGAGAGAGACAGTCAAAATCAAAGTCATAGTCGAAGTGAAAAATCAATTGTTGCTCAGATGTGAGACGGAGAGTGAAAGTGAGAGAGCGAGAGAGCAGAGAGAGAGAGAGAGAGAGAGTATGATGAGTGAGAAGAGTGTGGAGAGAGATAAAAAGTCAATGTCCTAATAAATCATTGCTAAGAGACAGAAAGACAGACAGGACAGAAGGCTGGCAGGCAGACTGACAGACAGACAGACGGTTTTGTTTTGCAGAGGGAAGGTGATGTCAATGGGGGATGTGGATTGGGGGATGGGGATGAGATGGGCATGTGGGTTTTGAATATGTGTCAGCTTGGACCAGACTGCGAACCCCCCCCCCCCCCTACTCCCGCAGCACCTCGGAGGAGGCTGGTCAAGGATGACGATTTCATAGAAGGCAGAGAGGAGAGAGAGGAACTGGGAGAGAGAGACGTGAGAGACAGACTTTGACGCTTTTTTTTTTGATGCTTTTTGCCTTCAGTATAGGGGCCTTAAAGGAAGGGGGGTACAATCGACTGGACAATTGATCTTGAAAGTATAAGAAAAATACAATTGTTCATTAAAATAAAAAGGAAAAAATTGTTTTAAAAAAACAAAACATCGGACGTAAAGGTTTTAAGCCCTTCATTGTCAGGTGGTACGATATTTATATCAAATACTAAAGAAAACGATCAAATCATTTTAGAGGATTCCCGTACGGGGCGTCCTTTCTCGTCTTTCCCGCCCCTTTTTTTCCAAAACCCAGTTCCCAATTTCTTACCTTGCCCAAACCCCCGTAAACGCAAGTCCATTCTTCCTTCCCCCTCCCAACCTCACCCTTAAAATCCGACGCCCCCGACCCCCCGATTCCCCTCCCCCCCCCCCCCCCCCCCCCCCCCCCCCCCCCCCCCCCCCACCCCACCCCCCCCTTTCCCCTTCTCCATCCCGACCTCGGTTCCAAACGACGCAAGTCGTGCGGCGCGCGGCGCGCGCGCGCCACGCCGCACGCACGCACGCACGCACACACCACACCACACACCCAAACACACACACACCACACACTGAGATTTACAGGGCCCATCACTAATTAAAAAGAACATACTAGACAAAAACAAGGAAAACATTGTTTTTACAGTACTTTTGTCTTTAAATTTCTATCTTTTTTTTCTCGTCTTGGTAGCTGTTAAAATATTTGCAAGACAATGATAGTGCTCTTATTGTTGCCAAAAGATTAATTAAACCACTTCTGTAGGTCGAATGAGTCAGTTGAAAAAAAGGATTTTTCGGCGAATTTTGAAAGAAGCAACAATAAAAAAGAAAGTGCACTTATTTTTTGTTGTGACCGCCTTTGGGGGCAGTCAACACTTCGTTGTGGTAAAAAACCAGTGTTTTGAGCGCCTGCCATGCATTTTAAAAAACTTTACCAGTCTTCCCTCTTTTTTTTTCGTTATAAAGTTAGTTTCCTTCAGCTTCAAACGGGTTTTTAAAAAGACGGAAACACTCATTTTATCGTTTCTTCAATTTCAGAATGCCAATTTTGTTTATAACAAAAAAACAATTTGCCCTTAAAATTTTTGATTAAACCCCCCCAGACCCAAACCCCTTTGAACAACCCCCCTACACCAAAACCATTTTTTGTTGGTGTTCCTAACTTTTGTGCCCAATTGTTTTGCTGTTTTTTGTAATAAAAAAATTTCAAGGGCTTCCCTAAATTCTATTAGTTGGCAGTTTTCCCAGTCGCAGAGTATTTATAATTTTAAGCAGTTCGAAAAAACAAGGATATTCCGTTTTCCGTAATCTTTTTGTTTGAAGAGGTGGGGGTTTACACCCAGGAATTTTTAATAGAAAAAAGTATGTCTTTTTTTTTAAAACCCTGTATCTTTAACCCATACTTCTGTGCGTAATTCAATAGGGGTAAATTGAGTATCAAAAAGTTCCCGAAGGGGGAAGGATCAATTGTATGTATTTTCTTTAGTTTTTTTAGAATTTCAATAACCCCCATTTTACTTTTCTATCATGTCTAAAAGGGCGCATTATCTTTATTTTGTTGAAAATATAAACCCCAAGTATTTGTATGTGTTTGTTATTTATATCTTCGTTCCATATGCCCTTTTTTCTTTTTCCCAAATAACCACTTTACGGAAAAATAAATTAGTTTATCAAATTTACTTCTAAAGCAATCTGTCGCCTTTTTTTCGAGTTCAGTGATTTTGTAGACTAAACGTATCTGAGAGCAAATCACTCGTTGAAAAAGAAATAAAAAATAGTTCTAAATTTTTTTCTGGTACCTCTGGTTTCCCGTGCTTCCTTCCCCTGTTAATTTTGGCTATTCTTGACAAAAAAAGGAGAAAAAAATTGGGCTGAGACCCCCATCCTGTTTTATCCCTGGACAATAAAAAAAATAAGGTTAAATGCTTATCTTTACCATGAAATGAATGAGTCTAAATCCCGAAGTGTTTTTAATTTTTTTTAATCCCCCATTCCTTTAAACATCCCATAAGACATTTTGTCAAAGAATCAAATGCTTTCCAAAAGTCGCAAAAGTCTGGTTGAAGTTTTGTAATATTTTTAAAACGACAGAGTGTAAAAGTAAAAATGTGTCAATTGTCTATATCTGCTCTAAACCCACCTTGTTCCTCGTTTTTTTTTCCCTTTTTAGTTTGCCATCGTGAAGTCGCTTATTCAAAATAATGTGTCCCTTTGTCCGTATTGTTAAGCCCCCCGGTAATTATGGGTTGATTTGCACCCCCTTTTCTTGTAAATTGGGAATAATGGATTTACACCGTCTTTTGGAAAAAAAATGGCCCTGTTCAAATTATCTTATTGAAAAAGCATACGAAAAAATTTAATTCGTTTCTTGGCATTTTTAAAGCTTTTCCCCAGTTTTTATCAGTCCAAAACTTTTGGCTTTAATTTTAGGTAATAGTACATTTTCTTGAGATTAGGGTCGTTAAAAAGGGCTTTTTGAATTTGTCCTTTTGTTCTGTGCAAAGTTTTTTACCTCGGGTTTGTCTCATATTAAATATCCTGTGGAAATGTTCGCACCACTGGTCTAGAAATTCTTTGGGCCAAAATTTTTTTTGGTTCACGATCTGATTATTTTCCAGAATACCTTAGGTTCTTGGTTGATGTTTAATTTTTTTATCCTTTCATTGTCAAAATTTTTTTTTTCTCAAAAATAAAATTTTTTTTTTTGTCCTTTTTATCCCCTATTTTTTGTGCTGCTCATTACTTTTTTTTGCCTTTGGAATAGTTTAAGGTAACGTTGGACGTTCTTTTTTTTTTGGGGATTGTTTGTCATTCCATTCATTTAGCTTTTCTTTTTTTGCCTACGTTTTTGAATCATGGAGGGAGAGTCCATAAATGTTTTTAAAAAATATTCAGAGAAAAGTTGACAGATTGAAAGAGCTTGAAAAGTTTTGGGTTGGCTATGAAACACAGTGAATTTAAATCAGTGTGTACTCAACAAAATAATTTCAGACCCCACAATAAATTTTTTTCTTCTCAAAGTTCTAGATTTGTTATACAATCAAGAACCAAATTTTAAAATAAACTCGAGGCAAGCCAAAATCCACCCCCCTTTCCAAAATGTAAATGAAATTAATTAAAAAAGCCTTTGTCATTAAAAAATCAAAACATATTTTCCCTGTGGGAAAAAATTTTAAAACTGCCTTAAAATCACAACACATGCACGTTCACAAATACAGCAAATAAAACAAATTCAACAAAGACTCACAAAGTTATTTATCAACAGATTTTTGCGTCGGGTTTTAAAATATCCCTTTTTTATCTCGACTCATCAATAGGGATGGAAGGCTTATTCCGTTAGGTTGCTTCACCCTGTCCCCGCTTTAGATCCCCCCAAAACCAAAAATAAAAAACTCTTTCCCTTCTGATGTTTTAGGATTTCTTCTTCTAGTAAAACAAATCCATTTTTTGATTTTGTTACTGTTAAAGGGTGTTCCGGAGAAAAGTATGTTGCAAAAAATAAACAATCTTATGCTTAAAAAAACATTATTAATTTCACAAAACCCCAGTATTTTCACAATCAATCTTTTATGTGGTTTTCATAGGTTGTAGCATCTGGTACTAAAAAAAGTAACCCACCAGAATTCTTTCCTTGTTATGATAAATTTTTTTTAGGTACATAATATTTCAAAAGTTAATGAAGATTCCGGGAAAGTAAAAAATGTTACCCCAAAAGTTTTGTCAAGCAAAGAAATCAAAAAAGTAATGTTTTTATGAAAGATATCGGGGCAGTTTCGTGTACAAGTTTTCAATATTGAAGTGGAATTTCAGCACATGGATGGCCCAAAGGGCCCATTGTTTTTTTCGTTCCTGTCTGAACGCGAGGAAAGGGGGGGGTTTACCTGCCCGGGGTCTTTTTACAGGCGTGGTTCCCAGGTGTTTCCTGGCCCTTTATTTCGTGCGTTTAAAAAACCCCGCACGCCCGACTGCCGTGACCCGCTGCCCTCACGGGGGGGTTGCGATGCCGTGACCCCCTGCAAACAGACTTTCACGTGATGCCTTGGGTGCCGGCCTGCCGAGTGGCGACGGACGAGTAGGGGAAACCCGGCGTTGGGTGCCGCCGGTACACTGTCACCTCTGACCCGTTTGTTTACGTGCACGCGGGGGGGGCCCCCGTTTTTGATGACCCCGGTAGGTGGAATCCACCACCCCCGAAACGTTTTTGGGTCGGTGTTGGGGCATATAACTGCCCCCTTTTGAAGAAAAACCACCTTACCCCTTTTTTGGCCCCCGGGGAAAAACTGGTTGGGTGGGTGGGCATTGGTACGTACTCCCTTGTCCTTCAGTTGGCACGGGAAATTTCCTTTTTTTGTATAAAATGACTTTTGTCCTTCCACTGCTGAATTTGAAATCAAGGCCGGGGGCCACCATTTCTGCTCGGCCTACACGATGGGCCCGAGCAAAAGTCGTCTTGCCAAGTCTTGTCCCTCTCCACGTGTTTCAGGATGTCGTCCTGTTGGCACAGGAGTCGAAGGTCTCCCTCCCCTCTGCGCAGGACCCCCCAAAAAATAGGAGGGTTTTTTCGTTGGGAACCCCCCGCTGTACCCCCTCCCCCGTGTGTCGTTGCTTGGGGGTTTCACGGGTTGTTTTTTTTGAGTAGTTTTTTTTTTTTGGTTTTCTCTTTCTAGCTCATTGATATCAGCCGTGATTCTTGAAGTAAGGAGAAGACTTGTTACTGTCATTTCAGTTTGCCACGGTTTATCAAAATTTTGTCCATTTCATTTTGACAAGACAATATCTGTTTTAATTGCTAAGGGGCTTGTCTCATGGTCGCGAGCTTTAATGACTCAAACCCGTTTCCCGTCCGGATGGGTCTAGGGAAATTTCTGTGCAGTTCGCTGGGGCGAGAATCACTGGAGTGAGGGGGTACGGACGGAATGCTTTTGTCAGCGTTGTCGCGCACTGTCTTGTTTGTGGGGGTCAGGCAGGTTCAACTCACGTCCCCCCAAAACAGGAGATAGGGCCCAAAAACAAAAACAAGATGTCCACTTTGTTTCTTTTCGTAATCACCGTGTTTCATCTTTTTCAAAGGCGACTCGCTTCGCCCTGAGCCAGGTTTGTGGAGAGGGAAAGTCCCCAGCACTTTAAAAATTTCCCCCTGTGAATCGGGATGTTTAATACTTCACTTTTAATTTTTTTCATCTCCTAACAGTCACACTTTTCTATTTATGTGTAAATCAAAATTCTGTGGGCAGTTCTTACTGTATTAGCGAAAAAGCACTAATTTTACAGTGGAGAGAAAAAACGTCTGGATTCGCTGATATCAATCACCCCCGAGGAGAGGAGGAGAGGGGGAGAGAGACGGGTGCTGACATTCCGAGTGAAGTGTTGTGCCAGGTGGGGGTGTAGGGGGAAGGAGAGGGGGGGGGGGGGGGGGGGGGGGGTGGGGGATAGGGGGGGGGGTGGGGTCGAGGTCAGTCGATCCCCAAAATCACCCCCCGGAAAGGGGGGGCGTCATAAAGGTTAGCTGTTGCTGACCCCTTTTCCTTTCTTTTTTTTTTTTGTCCCTAGATCTAATGTTTTG
>JAFLJL010000886.1:0-55715 GCA_018398815.1 Conus ventricosus
TTCTCTCTTCTCTCTCCCTCTCTCTCTTTCTCTCTCTCTTTCTCTCTCTCTCAAAAATAACAACAACAAAAAACACACACCTGAAAGAAAAAAAAAAGAAAAAACGAAGAACAAGAACAAAACAAAACAAAAGAAAAATTAATCTATTGACTTTTCATTTGTCACAGCACGTCAGGTTGACTTCCAAGCAAAGTTCAAAACATTATGTATGGCCATATACGACGGCTTGTAAGCAACTTTGAAGTAATAAATCATGCGCATCGCAAGCGATGAGAACTTAGGAACGAATTGAGTAAATCACATATCTATATACCGATAGACCGTAGAAGGCTTTGTTTAAAAACGAGTATAACACAAGCACACCAAACAAAAACCCACAGGCACACATACACATACACACAGACACACACACACACACAGAGTAAAACACACACACACACAACACACACACACCACACACACCACACACACACCACACACACACACACACACACACACACACACACACCCACACACACACCACAAACACACACAAAAACACATACACACATATTGTCACATACATATACATGCACACCCAGACATGCACACAGGCACGCGCGCTCTCGCTCCTATACAACGTATACGTATAAATACATACGTACACACAGACACAGACACATACACACACACACACCACACACACACACACACACACACACACACACACACACACCACACACACACACACACACACACAACACACACACACACACGCACGCACACACACACCACGCAGGCACGCACGCACGCACGCACGCACGCACGCACGCAGATATTGCACATTGCACACATCCACCTCCCGAGTCGTGTCACTCTCTTTGTTTCACTTTCCCCACATTGCACACATCCACTCCCCGAGTCGTGTCACTCTCCTCTTTGTTTCACTTTTCCCCACATTTGCACACATCCACTCCCCGAGTCGTGTCACTCTCCTCTTTGTTTCACTTTTCCCCACATTGCACACATCCACTCCCCGAGTCGTGTCACTCTCCTCTTTGTTTCACTTTTCCCCACATTGCACACATCCACTCCCCGAGTCGTGTCACTCTCCTCTTTGTTTCACTTTTCCCCACATTGCACACATCCACTCCCCGAGTCGTGTCACTCTCCTCTTTGTTCCACTTTTCCCCACATTCCACACATCCCACTCCCGAGTCGTGTCACTCTCCTCTTTGTTTCACTTTTCCCCACATTGCACACATGGATCTTCTGGGATCATTTGACGTGAGACGTGAAGAGTGTCAGCTATAAAACCCGAATACCATTCTGATCATTGTGTTATTTACAACGTCTTTAAAGTACAGCTTCACCAAAAGGTCCAACATTTTTAATATGAAATCTCTTTTTTAAGAGATAAAGCATTGGTAGGAAAAGAATTCAGAAACTTATAAAATTTTGAATTCAGTACTTTTTGGTGGTGTACGATAAAAATGATAAAGATACCTATCTAGCCGGGAATGCTCAATTTCAAATCACTTATTCTCTTTTTAGATATCAATCTATTTCGTTCTTTATTTATTTGATCATTTATATCTTTATTTATTTATTTATTGTATTTATCAACTAATTTTATATATTACTGATTCATTTGTTCTTTTTCGTGTTGGTCATTCAGACATTAATTTTGTTTGACATGAAATTAAACAAAACAAAACATTAAAAAATGAATGTTTTCACATGTTGTTTGACATGAAATGAAACAAAACGAACATTAAACAATGAATGTTTTCACATGTTGTTTGACATGAAATGAAACAAAACGAAACATTAAAAAATGAATGTTTTCACATGTTGTTTGACATGAAATGAAACAAAACGAAACATTAAAAAATGAATGTTTCACTGTTTTTGACATGAAATGAAACAAACGAAACATTAAACAATGAATGTTTCACATGGTTTGTGATGCATTTAGGCGTCTTATGGATGGAAGATATCTGAATACTGAAAATGTGCATTTAAATGATTTATTTGTAATACTTGGCCATGATGACACGAGTGTTCGTCATTGCATTTTTTGTTTTATTGCATAATCTGTAAACCATGACCTATATGGATTTTTTTTAAATGAACGAGTCTGCGTTAAAAAAAGGTTTCTTAAAACAAAATAAGATATCCATATAAGGTTTAGGAACCATTGGCATATTTTGAGTTAAAACGAGCAGATTTTTGACTGTATGGGTGTCACATTGCTCATTTTTGGGTGTTATTTGACTGTTCGATTTGTTAGAAGAATTTCTTGCTATGTCATTTTCATATGTGCATGACACCGCGTAAATAAACACAAGGCTGTGTATCATTTAAAGCCAAAATCAAATAACAGAAAACAATGGACAAAACTTGAATCGGATGCTATTGAAAAATAATGTCAAACCACAATATTCATCATCCAAGTGTAAAAAAATATGACCACACCCATGACAAGAACTGTGTGCAATAAACAATTTTATGGCGGTAAGTGTCGTAGATCTGTGCATTATCGACAAGATTGGAATCTCGCATCCGAGTCGGTCAACGGAATTCCGAGAGCAGTACACAGAGGCTACGAATTCACTAGAAGAAGCAAAGAGGCTAATGAAGCAAGCAGGACATGTGAAACCCCCAAAATACACCATCTCTCGTACCCCCAAGGGGAAATCGATCAATGACGGAATACCAACCAGAAAGCTAAGGTTCCAGTACCAATCTATAGACGAAGCCGTACAGCAATCACAACGCATAGGAAAACAGGGTTTACCGAGCAACGACGGATATTGCAGACGCATTCAGATCGTTTCCACTACACCCATCACAGAGCCGCCCTCTTTGGTTTGTGTTGGACATGGCAATATTACTACGACAACACCCATCACAGTGCCCCTCTTTGTTAGTGTTGACAGGGCAATATTACTACGACCACACCCATCACAGTACCAACCCCACTTTGGTTGTGTTGGACAGGGCTATATTACTACGAACCAACACCCATCACAGTACCCCCTCTTTGGTTTGTGTTGGGAAAGGGCAATATTACTAACGACAACACCCATCACAGAGTCCCCCTCTTTGGTTTGTGTTGGAAAGGGCAATATTACTAACGACAGACACCCATCACAGTGCCCCCCTTTGTTGTGTTGTCAAGGGCAATATTACTAACGACAACCACCCATCACAGTGCCCCCTCTATTGGTTGTGTTGGAAAGGGCAATATTACTACGAACAACACCCATCAACAGTGCCCCTCTTTTGGTTGGGGGTGTAAGCAATATACTACGACAACACCCATCACATGCCCCCTCCAGTGGTTTGTGTTGGCAATCCAATATTACTACGAACAACACCATCACAGTGCCCCCTCTTTTGGTTTGTGTTGGAAAGGGCAATATACTACGACAACACCCATCACAGGGGGGGGGGGGGCCCCCTCTTTGGTTTGTGTTGGAAAGGGCAATATTACTACACAACACCCTCACAGTGCCCCCTCTTTGGTTTGTGTTGGTGAAAGGGCAATATTACCTACGACAAAGGGCCTCCCATGAGTTTGTACATCACAGTACCCCCTCTTTGGTTTGTGTTGGGGGAAGTGTCAATATATACTAGCGTTAAAGGCCTCCCCATGGGTTGTAACATCACAGTACCCCCTCTTTTGGTTTTGTTGGAAAAGGGCAATATTACTATGACTACGACAAAGGCCTCCCCATGGGTTGTACATCACAGTAACCCAGATTGGGGGGGGGTTTGACAGGTCCAATATTACTACACAAAATGCCTCCCCATGGGTTGTACATCACAGTGCCCCCTCTTTGGTTTGGTGTTGGACAGGGCAATATTTCTACGACAAAGGCCTCCCCATGGCTTGTACATCACAGTACCCCCTCTTGGTTTGTGTTGGAAAGGGCAATATTACAACGACAAAGGCCTCCCCATGGGTTGTACATCACAGTGGCCACCCTCTTTGTTGTGTAGGAAAGGGCAATATTACTACGACAATGGCCTCCCCATGGGTTGTACATCACATTAACCCCCTCTTTGGTTGGTGTTGGACAGGACAAATATAACTACGACAAATGCCTCCTCATGAGGTTGTAACATCACAGTGCCCCTCTTTGGTTTGGTGTTGGACAGGTCAGTATATATTACTACGACAAAGGCCTCCCATGGCTTGTACATCACAGTACCCCCTCTTATGTTGTGTTGGACAGGGCAATATTACTACGACAAAGGCCTCCCCATGGCTTGTACATCAAGAACCCCCTCTTTGGTTTGTGTTGACAGGGCATAATACTAACGACAAATGCCTCCCCATGGTCTTGTACATCACAGTACCGCCCTCTTGTGTTTGTGTTGGAACAGGGCAATATTACTACGACAAAGGCCTTCCCATGGGTTGTACATCACAGTACCCCCCTTTGTTTTGTGATGGACCGGCAAATATTACAACACCACAGCCACCCCATGGCTTGTACATCACAGTACCCCCTCTTTGGATTGTGTTGGACAGGGCAATATTACTACGACAAAGCCTCACCCATGGGTTTTACATCACAGTACCCCCTCTTTGGTTTTGTGTTGACAGGGCAATATTACTACGACACCGGCCTCCCCATGGCTTCTACATCACAGTGGCCCCCTCTTAGGTTTAGTGTTGGAAAGGGCAATAATACTACGACACAGGCCTCCCCACGGCTTGTAACCTCACAGTGCCCCCGTCTTGGTTTTGTGTTGGAAAGGCAAATTACTACGGACACATGCCTCCCCATGGCTTTGTACATCACAAGTGCCTCCCTCTTTGGTTGTGTTGGAAAAGGGGCAATTATTACTACGACACAGGCCTCCCCATGGCTTTGTACATCACAGTGCCCCCTCTTTGGTTTGTGTTGGAAAGGGCAATATACTACGACAAAGGCCTCCCCCAATGGGTTGTACATCACAGTACCCCGCCCTCTTTGTTTGTGTTGGTACAGGGCAATATTACTACGAAAAAGGCCCCCCATGGGTTGTACATCACAGTGCCGCCCTCTTTGGATTTTGTGTTGGAAAGGGCAATATTACTACGTACACAGGCCTCCCCAGGTTGTTACATCACAAGCCCCCTCTTTGTTTGGTTTTGGACAGGAGCAAATATTAATACGAACACAGGCTCCCCCATGGTTGTACATCACCGCGTGCCCCCCACTTTGGTTTGTGTGGAAGGGCAATATTACTACGGACACAGGCCACCCCATGGTGTACATCACAGTGAGCCGTCCTCTTTGGTGGTGTGGACAGGGCAAAATTACAACGACACAGGCCTCCCCATGGGTATGTACATCACAGTACCCCCCATCTTGGTTTTGTGTTGGAAAGGGCAATATTACTACGACAATGCCTCCCCATGGGTTTGTACTCACAGTGCCCCCTCTTTGGTTTTTGGTTGGACAGGGCAATATTACTACGACAATGCCTCCCCATGGCTTGTACATCCACAGTACCCCCTCTTTGGATTGTGTTGAAAGGGCAATATTACTACGACAATGGCTCCCCCTGCTTGTACATCACAGTGCCCCCTCTTTGGTTTGTGTTGGAAAGGGTCAAATTACTACGACAATGCCTCCCCATGGCTTGAACATCACAGTGCCCCCTCTTGGTTTGTGTTGGAATAGGCAGATATTACTACGACAATGGCTCCCCATGGCTTGTACATCACAGTGCCTCCCCTTTGGTATGTTGTTGGAAAGGGCAATATTACTACGACCAATGCTCCCCATGGCTTGTTCCCCGTACATCACAGTGCCCCCTCAATGGGTTTGTGTTGGAACGGGCAAAATTACTACACAAGGCCTCCCCATGGCTTGTCATCACAGTACCACCCACTTTGGTTTTGTTTGGAAAGGCAATATTACTACGACAAGGCCTCCCATGGGATTACATCACAGTACCCCTTCTGTGGTTGTGTTGGAAAGGGCAATATTACTACGACAAGAAGGCCTCCCCGGTTGTACATCACAGGTGCCCCCATCGTTGGTTTGTGTTGGAACAGGGCAATATTACTACGACAAAAGGCCTCCCCAAGGGTTTTGTACATCACAGTGGCCCCCTCTTGGTTTGGTGTTTTGGACAGGCAATATTACTAAGACAAAGGCCTCCCCATGCTTGTACATCACAGTAACCCCCATCTTTGGTTGTGTTGGACAGGCAAATATTACTACGACACAGGCCTCCCAAGGGGTTTGTACATCACAGTGCCCCCTCTTTGGTTTTGTGTTGGACAGGGCAATTTATACTACGACAAAGGCCCGTCCCCATGGCTTGTACATCACAGTACCCCCTCCTTTGGTTTGGTGTTGGACAGGCTAAAATTACTACGACAAGGCTCCCCATGGTTGTACATCACAGTGCCCCCTCTTTGGTTTGTGTTGAAAGGGCAATATTAACTACGACAATGGCTCCCCATGGGTTTGTAGATCACAGTACCCCCTCTTTGGTTTGGGTGTATGGACAGGCAATCATTACTACGACAAAGGCCTCCCCATGGGTTGTAAACATCAGTGCCCCCTCTTTGGTTTGTGTTGGAAAGGCGAATATTACTACGACAATGGCTCCCCATGGGTTGTACATCACAGTACCCCCCTCTTGGGGGGTGTGGGGGGGGTTGGACAGGGCACTGTACTACGCAATGGCTCCCATGGTTGTACATCACAGTGCCCCCTCTTTGTTTGTGTTGGACAGTGCAATATTACTACGACCAGGCCTCCCCAAGGGTTGTACATCACAGTGCCCCCTCCTTTGGTTTGTGTGGACAGGGCAATATTACTACGACACAGGCCTCCCCATGGGTTTTTACATCACAGTGCCCCCCTTTGGTATTGTGTTGGACAGGCAATATTACTAACGACACAGGGCCTCCCATGGGTGTACATACAGTAAACCCCCACTTTGGTTTGTGTTGGACAGGGCAATAGTACTACGACACAGGCCTCCCATGGGTTTGTACATCACAGTGCCCCCATCTTTGGTTGTGTTGACAGGGCATATATTACTACGACACAGGCCCTCCCCCATGGATTGTACATCACAGTGGCCCCCTCTTTGGTTTGTGTTGGAAAGGCAATATTACTATCACAAAGGCCATCCCCATGGGTAGTACATCACAGTACCCCCTCTTTGGTTTGTGGTTTGGAAAGGGCAATATTACTACGACAAAAGCCTCCCCATGGGTTGTACATATCACAGTGCCCCCTCTTTGGTTTGTGTTGGACCGGGCAATAGTACTACGACACAGCCTCCCCATGGGTTGTTTGTACATCACAGTGCACCCCTCTTTGGTGTGTTGGAAAGTCAATATTACTACGACAAAGGCCTCCCCTGGCTTGTACATCACAGAACCCCCTCTTTGGTTTGTTTTGGAAAGGGCAATATTACTACGACACCGCCTCCCCATGGTTGTACATCACAGTACCCCCTCTTTGGTTTGTGTTGGACAGGCAATATTACTAGACACAGGGCCCCCCTCCGGGGGGGGGGGGGGGGAATCCCCATGGGTTGTACATCACAGTGCCCCCCTCTTTGGATTGTTGTTGGAAAGGGCAATATAACTACGACACAGGACTCCCCCATGGGTTGTACATCACAGTGCCTCCCTCTTTGGTTTGTGTTGGACAGGGCAATATACTACTGACACAGGCCTTCGCCCATGGGAGTGTACATGCACAGGTACCCCCTCTTTGGTTTGTGTTGGGACAGTGGCAATAGTACTACGCCACAGCCTCCCCATGGGTTTACATCACAGTGCCACTCTTTTGGTTTGTGTTGGAACAGGGCAATATTACACGACACAGCCTCCCCAGGGGTTGTACATCACAGAGCCCCCCTCTTTTGTTTGTGTGAGAAGGGCCAATATTACTACGACAAAGGCCTCCCACTTGGGTTAGTACATCCACAGTAACCCCTCTTGGATTGTGTTGGAAAGGCCATATTACTACTACAAAGGCCTCGCCCATGGGTTTGTACATCACATTGCCCCCGTCTTTGGTTTGTGTTGGACAGGGCAAGAGTTAACACGACAAAGGCCACCCCATGGGTTGAACGATCACAGTGCCCCCATCTTTTGGTTGTGTTGGCAGGCACTAGTACTTACACACAGGCCTCCCCCAAGGGTTGTACATCACAGTACCCCCTCATTTGGTTGGTTGGAAAAAGGCAAATATTACTGTACGAACAAGGCCTCCCCATGGCTTGTACATCACAGTACCCCCCACTCTTTGGTTTGTGTTTGGACAGGCAATATTACTACGACACAGGCCTCCCCATGCTGTACATCACAGTACCCCCTCTTTGGTTTTGGTGTTGGACAGGCAATATTACCAAACGACAAAGGCCTCCCCATGGGTTTACATCACAGTGCCCCCTACTTTGTTTTGTGTTGGAAAGGGCAAAATTAAACTACGACAAAGGCCTCCCCATGGCTTGTACATCACAGTGCCCCCACATTGGTTGTGTTGACAGGCAATATTACTACGACAAAGTCCTCCCACCATGGGTTGTACATCTCAGTAACCCCCTCTTTGGTTTGTGTTGGAAAGGGCAATATTACTACGACAAGGCCTCCCGCCATGGCTTGTAATCACAGTACCCCCTCTTTGGCTTTGTTGGACAGGGCAATATTACTACGAACACAGCCTCCCCATGGCGGGGTGGAGGGGGGAATCACATACCCCTCTTGTTTGTGTTGACAGGGCAACTATTACTACGACAAAGCCTCCCCATGGTGGTTGACATCACAGTGCCCCCTCTTTGGTTTGTGTAGGAAAGGGCAATAATACTACGACAAAGGCCTCCCCGATGGCTTGTACATCACAGTGCCCCCCTCTTTGGTTGGTGTTGGAAGGGCAATATTACTACGACAAAGGCCCTCGCCGCATGGGTTTACATCACAGTACCCCCTCTTTGGTTTGTGTTGGACAGGCAATATTACAACGACACAGCCACCCCATGGTAGTAACACACGTACCCCCTCGTGTTGGGGGGGTGTGGGGGGGGGACAGGGCAATATTACTACGACAAAGGCCTCCCCATGGTTGTACGTCACATACCCCCTCTTTGGTTTGTGTTGGACATGGCAATATTACTACGACAAAGGCCTCCCCATGGGTTGTACATCACAGTACCCCCTCTTTGGTTTGTGTTTGGACAGGGCAATATTACTACGACAAAGGAAAAGGCCTCCCCATAGGGTTGTACCATCACAGTGCCCCCTCTTTTGGCTTGTGTTGACAGGGCAATATTACTACGACAAGGCCAACCCCAGGGTTTGTACATCACAGTACCCCCTCTTTGGTTTGTGTTGGACAGGGGCAATATTACTACGACAAAGGCCATCCCCATGGGTTGTACATCACAAGTGCCCCCTCTTTGGTTTGTGTTTTGGAAAGGCAATATTACTTACGACAAATGCCTCCCCAATGGGTTTAACATCACAGTACCCCCTCTTTGGTTTGTGTTTGACAGGCAATATTACTACGACAGATGCCTCCCCAAGGTTGTACAACACATACCCCCTCTTTGTTTGTGTTGGAAGGGCAAAATTACTACGACAAGTGGCCTCCCATGGGTTGTACAACACATTGCCCCCTCTTTGGTTGTGTTGGAAAGGGGGCAATATTATTACGCAAGTGCCTCCCCTGGGTTGTACATCAAACAGAACCTACCCCCTCTTTGTTTGTGTTGGAAAGGCAATAGATTACTACGCAAGTGCCTCCCCATGGTGTACATCACAGTGCCCCCTCTTTTTGGTTGTGGGGTTGGAAAGGGCAATAGTACTACGACAAAGGGCCCTCGCCCATAGGGTTTGTACATCACAGTACCACCCCCCCGTGCTTTGGTTTGTGTTGGACAGTCAATATACTACGACAAAGGCCGTCCCCATGGGTTAGTACATCACAGTAACCCGCCTCTTTGGGGTTGGTGTTGGACCCAGGGCAATAGTCTACGACACAGGCCTCCCCATGGTTGACATCACAGTAACCCCCTCTTTGGTTGGTGTTTGGACAGGGCAATAGTCATACGACAAGGCCTCCCCATGGTTTACATCCAGTACCCCTCTTTGTTGGTGTTTGGGACAGGGCAATATTACTACGAACAAAGGCCTCCCCATGGGTTTTTTACATCACAGTGCCTCCCTCTTTGGTGGTGTTGGACAGGGCGATATATAACGACAAAGGGCTCCCATGGGTTTTACATCACAGTACCCCCTCTTTGGTTTGTGTTGGGACAGGGCGATATTACTATACGACACAGGGCCTCCCCATGGTTTTGTACATCACAGTGCCCCCTCTTTGGTGGTGTTGGACAGGGCAATAGTACTACGACACCAGGCATCGCCATGGTTTGTACATCACAGTACCCCTCTTTGGTTGGTGTTGGACCGGGCAATATAACTACGACCCGGCCTCCCCATGGGGTTTGGTACATCACAGTGACCCCCTCTTTGGTTGTGTTGGACTGGGCAATAATAACTAACGAAAAAGGCCCACCCCATGTGTTGTAACATCACAGTGCCCCTCTTTGTTTTGTGTTGGAAAGGTCAATATTACAACGACAAAGGCCTCCCCATGGGTGGTACCATCACAGGAGCCCCCTCTTTGGTTGGTGTTGGAAAGGGCAATATTACTACGACAAATGCCTCCCCTGGTTGTACATCACAGAGCCCCTCTTTGGTTGGTGTTGGACAGGGCACAATTACTACGACACAGCCCCCCATGTTGTACATCACAGTTCCCCCTCTTTGGTTGTGTTGGAACAAGGGCAAAATTACTACGACACAGCCACCCCATGGTTGTACATCACACAGTACCCCCTCTTTGGTTTGTGTTGGACAGGGCAATATTACTATTAGCTACACAATGCCTCCCCAGTGGCTTGTACATCACAGTAACCGCCCTCTTTGGTTTTGTGTTGGACAGGGGCAATATTACTACGCCAAAGGCCTCCCATGGGATGTACATCACAGTACCCCTCTTTGGTTGGTGTTGGACAGGGCAATATTACTACGACAAAATGCCACCACCATGGGTTGTACACCACAGTACCCCCTCTTTGGTTTGGTTGGACAGGGCAATAATACTACGAAAGGCCTCCCAGGGTTTACATCACAGTACCCCTCTTTGGTTGGTGTTGGAAAGGCAATATTACTACGACCAAAGGCCTCCCCATGGGTTGTACATCTCAGTACCCCCTCTTTGGATTTGTGTTGGAAAGGGCAATATTACTACGACACAGGCCTCCCCATGGGTTGTACATCACAGTACCCCCCTCTTGGTTTTGTTGAAAGGGCAAAGTTACTACGACAAAAGGCCTCCCCATGGTTGTACTCACAGTACCCCCTCTTTGTTTGTGTTGGACAGCAAACTTACTACGACACAGGCCTTCCCCATGGGTTGTTACATCACAGTACCCCCTCTTTGGTTGTGTTTGGAAAGGGCAATAGTACTTACACAAAGGCCTCCCCATGGGTTGTAGTCATCACAGTACCCCCTCTTTGTTGTGTTGGAAAGGGCAAATATTACTACGACAAAGGCCTCCCCTGTTGTACATCACAGTGCCCCCTCTTTGTTTGTGTTGGAATGGGCAATATTACTACGACACAGGCCTCCCCATGGTTGTACATCACAGTAACCCCCTCTTTGGTTGTGTGGACAGGGCAATAGTACTACGACAAAAGCCTCCCCATGGCTTTGTACATCACAGTAACCCCCCCCCTCATTGGTTGTGGTTGGAACAGAGGTCAATATTACTACGACAAAGGCCACCCCATGGGTTTGTACATCACAGTACCCCCCTCTTTGGGTTTGTGTTTGGAAAGGGCAATATTACTACGACAAAGGCCTCCCCATGGGTTGTAACATCAACAGTACCTCCCTCTTTGGTTTTGTGTTGGACAGGCAATTTACTACGAAAAAGGCCTCCCCAGGGTTGTACATCACAGTACCCCCCTCATGGTTTGTGTTGGAAAGGGCAAAATTACTACGATAAACAAAAGGCCTCCCCATGGTTGTACCTCAAAGTACCCCGCTCTTTTGGTTTGTGTTGACAGGGCAATATCACTACGACCAAGGCCCTCCCCATGCTTGTACATCACAGTACCCCCCACTATTGGTTTGTGTTGGAAGGGCAATATACAACGACAAAGCTCCCCCATGGGTTGTACATCACAGAACGCGCTCTTGATTGTGTTGGAAAGGCAAATTACTACGACAAATGCCTCCCCATGGGTTAGTACATCACAGTACCCCCCCTCTTTGATTGTGTTGAAAGGGCAATATACTACGAACAAAGTCCTCCCCATGGCTTGTACATCACAGTACCCCCCGCTTTGGTTTTTGGAAAGCTTATTACTACGACAAATGCCTCCCAAGGGTTTGTACATCACAGTACCCCCTCTTTGATTGTGTTGGAAAGGGCAATAATTACTACGACAAATGCCTACCCCATGGGGGTTGGTACAATCACAGTAACCCCACTTTGGTTTTGTGTTGAAAGGCAATATTTAACACACCAAGGCCTCCGCCATGGTTGACATCCAGTACCCCAGCGGGGGGGGGGGTGGAAAAGGGGCCATATTACTACGACAGGATGCTCCCCATGGGTTTGTACATCACTAGTACCACCCTCTTTGTTGTGTGGAAAGGGCAATATTACTTACACAAAGCCCTCCCCATGGTTGTAACATCACAGTGCCCCCCTCTTTGGTTTGTGTTGGACAGGGCAATATTACAACGGACAAAGGCCTCCCCCATGGGTTGTACTATCACAGTGCCCCTCTTTGGTTTGTTTGGAAAGGGCAATATTACTACGACAAAGGCCTACCCCATGTTGTACATCACAGTGCCCCCTCTTTGTTTTGTGTTGGACAGAGCAATATTACTACGACAAAGGACCTCTACATGGCGTGTACATCACAGTACCCCCTCTTGGTTTGTGTTGGAAAGGGTAAAAAACAATATTACAACGACAAGTGCCTTTCCCCATGGTTGTACATCACAGTACCCCCTCTTTGTTTGTGTTGGACAGGAGCAAAATTATCTACGACCAAAGGCCCCCCATGGCTTGTACATCTCAGTAAACCTGCCCTCTTGTTTGTGTTGGAAAGGGCATATTACTAACGACAAATGGCCTCCCCATGGTTTGTACATCACAGACCCCATCTTTGGTTTGTGTTGGACAGGGCAATATGTACTACGACACAGGGCCTCTCCCATGGCTTGAACATCAAGCAGTGCCCCCGTCTTTGGATTGTGTTGGACAGGGCAATATACTACGCACAAAAGGCCGTCCCATCGGGTTTACATCACAGTGCCCCCACTTTGGTTGTGTTTGGAAAGGGCTAATATTTACTAACGCCAAAGGCCTCCCCATGGCTTGTACATCACAGTACCCCCTCTTGGTTTGTGTTGGAACAGGCAATAATACTACGACAAAGGCCTCCCAATGTTTGTACATCAACAGTGCCCTCTTTGGTTTTGGTTGGAAAGGCAAAATTACAACGACGAAAGGCCTCCCCATGTGTTGTAAACATCACAGTAAACCCCTCTTTGTGATGGTGTTGGACAGGTCAATATTACTACGACAAATGCCTCCCCATGGGTTGTACATTCACAGTGCCCCCTCTTTGGTTGGGTGTTGGAAGGGCAATATTACTACGACAAAGGCCTCCCATGGCTTGTACATCACAGTACCCCCCTCTTATGGTTGGTGTTGGACAGGGCAATTTACTACGACCAAAGGCCTCTCCATGGCTGTACATCACAGTACCCCTCTTTGGTTGTGTTGGACCAGGGCAATATTACGACTACAAAGGCCACCCCATTGCTTGTACATCACAGAACCCCCCTCTTTGGTTTGTGTTGGACAGGGCCAATATTATACTACGACGCAAGGCCCTCCCCATGGGTTGTACATCACAGGTACCTCCCTCTTTGGTTTGTGTTGCCAGCAATTATACTACGACACAGCAACCCCAGGCTTGTTCATCACAGTACCCCCTCTTTGGTTTGTGTTGGACAGGGCAATATAACAAACGACAAAGGCCTCCCATGGGTTGTACATCACAGTACCACCCCCTTCTTTAGGTGTGTGTGAGGGTAACAGGCAATATTACACGACACAGGCTTCCCCATGGCTTCTTCTACATCACAGTGCCCCCTCTTTGGTTTGTGTTGGAAAGGGGCAATATTACTACGACAAGGCCTCTCCCATGGCTTGTACATCCACAGTGCCACCCTCTGTTGGTTTGTGTTGGAAAGGCAATATTACTACGACACAGGGCCCTCCCCATGGCTTTGTACATCACAGTGCCCCCTCTTTGGTTTGTGTTGAAAGGGCAATATTACTACACACAGCCTCCATGTCCTTGTACATCACAGTGCCACCCTCTTGGTTGGTGTGTTGGAAAGGGCAATAATACACACAAAGGCCTCCCCATGGGTTTTGTACATCACAGTACCCCTCTTTGGTTTGTGTTGGACAGGGCAATATTACTACGACAAAGCACTCCCCCATGGGTTGTTACATCACAGTGCCGTCCCTCTTTGGTTTGTGTTGGAAGGTCAATATTCCTACGAACACAACGGCCTCCCCATGGGTTGAACATCACAGTGCCCCCTCATTGGTTTGTGTTGACAGGGCAATATTACTACGACACAGGCTCCCCCATGGTTGTACCTCACGAGTGCCCACTCTTGGTTTTGTTTGGAAAGGCAATAATTACTACGACACCAGGCCTCCCCATGGGTTGTACAACACAGTGCCCCCCACCTCTTTGTTGGTGTTGGACCGGGCAATATTACAACGACACAGTCCTCTCCCCATGGGTTTGAACATCACAGTACCCCCTCTTTGGTTTGTGTTGGAAAGGGCAATATTACTACGACAATGCCTCGCTAACATGGTTTGTACATCACAGTGGCCCCCTCCTTTGTTTGTTTGACTGGCAATATTACTACTACAATCCTCCCCATGCTTGTACATCACAGTACCCCCTCTTTGTTTGTGTTGAAAGGGCAATAATACTAACGACAATGGCTCCCAAGGCTTGTACATCACAGTGCCCCCTCTTGGTTTGTGTAAGGAAAGGGCAATATTACTACGACAATGCCTCACATGGCTTGTAACATCACAGTGCTCCCTCTCTTGTTTGTGTGGAAAGGGCAATATTACTACGACAAGGCACTCTCCCCATTGGCTGACATCATAGTGCCCCCATCTTTGGATTGTTTGGAAAGGGCAATATTACTACGACAATGCCTCCCATGGCTTGTACCTCACAGTGCCCCCTCTTTGGTTGGGTGTTTGGAAAGGGCAATATTACTACGACAAAGGCCACCCCATGGCTTGTAAGCAACCAGTACCCCCGTCTTTGGTTTTGTGTTTGAAAGGGGCAATATTACTACGACAAGGCCCTCCCCGATGGGTTGTACATCACAGTACCCCCTCTTTGGTTTGGTGTTGGAAAGGGCAATATAACTACGACAAGCCTCCCCCATGGGTTTTACATCACAGTGCCCCTCTTTGGTTTGTGTTGGCCAGGGCTAATTACTACGACAAAGGCCTTCCCCCATGGGTTGTACATCACAGTGCCCCCTCTTTGGTTTGTGTTGGGACAGGCAATATTACTACGACAAAGGCCTCCCCATGGCTAGTGCATCAACACAGTGACCCCCTCTTTGTTTGTGTTGGACAGGGCAATATTACTAACGACACAAGGCCTCCCCATGGGTTTACATCACAGTGCCCCCTCTTTGTTTTTGTTTGGACAGGGCAGATATTACTACGACAAAGTCCTACCCCCATGGCTTGTACATCACAGTACCCCCTCTTTGGTTTAGTGTTGGACAGGCCAATTACTACGACAATGGCTCCCCATTGGTTGTACATCACAGTGGCCCCCCCTCATTTGGTTTTGTGTTGGAAAGGGCAATATAACTACGACAATGGCTTCCCCATGGTTTGTAGATTCACAGTACCCCCTCTTTTGGTTTGGGTGGACAGGGCAATATTACTAACGACAAGGCCTCCCAAGGGCTGTACATCACAGTGCCCCCCCTCTTTGGTTTGTGTGAAAGGGCAATATTACTACGACAATGGCTCCCCATGGTTGTACATCCCAGGACCCCCCATCTTTGGTTAGTGTTTGGACAGGGCAATAGTACTACGACAATGCTCCCCATGGGTGTACATCACAGTGCCCCCTACTTTGGTTTGTGTTGGACAGGGCAATATTACTACGACACAGGCCTCCCCCTGGGTTGTACATCACAGTGCCCCATCTTTTGTTTGTGTTTGGATCAGGGCAATATTACTAACTACGGACACAAGGCCTCCCCATGGTTGTACATCACAGTGGCCTGCCCTCTTTGGTTTGTTGTGTTTGGGACAGGGCAATAATTACTACTACGACACAGGGGCCTCCCCATGGGTTGTACATCACAGTACCCCCCCTTGTTTTTTTTGGACAGGGCAATAGAACTACGACCACAGGCCACCCATGGGTTGTACATCACAGTGCCCCTCTTTGTTTGTGTTGGACAGGGCAATATTACTACACACAGCCCTCCCCATGGTTGTACATCACAGTGCCGCCCTCTTGTTGTGTTGGAAAGGCAATATTACTACACAAATGCCTCCCCAGGGTTGTACATCACTGTACCACCCTCTTTGGTTTGTGTGGAAAGGGGCAATAATACTACGACAAAGGCCTCCCCATGGTGTACATCACAGTGCCCCACCCTCTTTAGGTTTGTGTTGACAGGGCATAGTCTACGACACAGCCTCCCCATGGGTTTGTAATAACATCACAGTGCCCCCCTCTTGGTTGGTGTTGGAATAGGGCAATATTACTACGACAAGAGGCCACCCCCATGGCTTGTACATCACAGTACCCCCTCTTAGGTTTCGGGTGGAAAGGGCAATATTACTACGACACAGGCCTCCCCATGGTTGTACATCACAGTACCCCCTCTTTGGTTTGTGTTGGACAGTGCAAGATATTACTACGACACCAGGCCTCCCCATGGTTGTACATCACAGGCCCCCTTCTTTGGTTGTGTTTGAAAGGGCAATAATACTACGACACAGGCCTACCCCATGGGTGTACAACACAGTGCCCCCTCTTTTGTTTTGTGTTGGACAGGGCAATATTACTACTGACACAGGCCACCCCAGGGTTGTACAACACAGTACCCCCATCTTTGATTTGTGTTGACAGGGCAATAGTACTACGTACACAGCCTCCCCATGGTTTTGTATCATCACAGTGCCCCCTCTTTGGTTGGGTTGGACAGGGCAATATTAAATACGACAACGGGCCTCCCCAATGGTTGTCCATCACAGTGCCCCCCACTTTGGTTTTGTGTTGGAAAGGGCAAAATTACTACGACAAAGGCCTCCCCATGGTTGTACATCACAGACCCCCGCTTTGGTTTGTGTTGGAAAGGGCAATATTAGACTACGACAAAGGCCTCCCCATGGGTTGTACATCACAGTGCCCCCGCTTTGTTGTGTTGACAGGGCAATAGTACGACGACAAAGGCCTCCCCACGAGTTTGGACATCACAGTGCCCCCTCTTGGTTTGTGTTGGACAGGCAAGTAGTACAACGACACAGGGGCCTCCCCATGGGTTGTACATCACAGTACCTACCCCCTCTTTGGTTTGTGTTGAAAGGGCAATATTACAATACTACGACAAGGCCTCCCCATGGCTTTTACATCACAGTACCGCCCCTCTTTGTTTGTGTTGACGGGCAATCTTACTAAGACACAGGCCTCCCCATGGCTTGTACATCACATACCCCCCCTCTTGGTTGGGTGTTGGACAGGGCAATATACTACGACAAAGGCCTCCCCATGGGTTGTACATCCAGTGCCCCCTCTTTGGTTGTGTTGAAAGGGCAATATTACTACGACAAAGGCCTCCCCATGCATGTACAACACAGTGCCCCCTCTTTGGTTTTGTGGTTGAAAGGGCTATATTACTACGACAAAGGCCTCCCCATGGTTGTACATCACAGTACCCCCTCTTTTGGGTTTGTGTTGAAGGCAATATTACTACGACAAGAGGCTTCTCCCATGGCTTGTACATCACAGTACCCCCGTCTTTGGTTTGTGTTGGCCAGGCATATTACTACGACACAGGCCCTCCCCATGGCTTGAACAATCACAGTACCCCCCTCTTTGGTTTGTGTTGGACAGGGCATATTACTAACACAAAGGCCCCTCCCCATGGTTTTACATCACAGTGCCCCCTCTTTGGTTTGTGTGGGAAAGGGCAATATTAAACGACACAGGCCTCCCCATGGCATGTACATCACAGTGCCCCCTCTTTGTTTGTGTTGGAAAAGGGCAATATTACTATCGTACAAAGCCTCCCATGGGTTGTACATCACAGTACCCCCTCTTTGGTTTGTGTGACCAGGGCTAATATTACTACGACACCGCCTCCCCATGGTTGTAACATCACAGTACCCCCGCTTTGGTTTGTGTTTGGACAGGCCAATATTACACGACAAAGCCTCCCCTGGGTTGTACATCACAGTAACTCTCTCTTTGTTTGTGTGGACAGGGCAATATTACTACGCACAAAGGCCCTCCCCATGGGTTTACATCACAGTACCCCCTCTTGTTTGTGCTGGACAGGGCAATATTACTACGACAAAGCCTCCCCATGGTGTACATCACAGTGCCCCTCCCTCTTTGGTTTTGTGTTGACAGGCAATATTACTACGACAAGGCCTCCCCATGGGTTGTACATCACAGTACCCCCCTCTTTGGATTGTGTTGGACAGGGCAATATTACTACGCCAAAGCCTCCCCATGGGGTTGTACATCACAGTGCCCCCTCTTTGTTTGTGTTGGAAAGGGCTAATATTACTACAACAAATGCCTCCCCATGGAGTAACATCACAGTACCCCTCCTTTGGTTTGTGTTTGAGAGAGGGGGGTGGTGGGCAGGCAATATTACTACGAACGAGATGCCCCTCCCCATGGGTTGTACATCAACAGTACCCCCTCTTTGTTTGTGTTGGAAAGGGGCAATATTACACGACAAGTGCCTCCCCACGGGGTTTTGTCACATCACAGTGCCCCCTCTTTGGTTTGTGTTGGAAAGGGCAATATAACTACCACAATGCCTCCCCATGGGTTGTACATCACAGTACCCCCACTTTGGTTTGTGTTGGAAAGGGCAATATTACAACCCAAGTGCCTCCACCATGGGTTTTACATCACATTGCCCCCTCTTTGGTTGTGTTGGAAGGGCAATAGTACTACGACATAGGCCTCCCCATGGGTTGTGACATCCATACCCCCTCTTTGGTTTGTTGACAGTCAATAATACTACGACAAAAGCCTCCCCCAAGGTTGTTCATCACAGTACCCTCCTTGGGATGGTGTTGGACATGGCAATTAGTACTACGACACAGGCCTTCCCTCAGGTTGTACATCAACAGTAACCCCACCCTCTTTGGTTGGTGTTGGACAGGGCAATAGTACTACGACAAGGCCTCGCCCA
Organism: Conus ventricosus; assembly: GCA_018398815.1. Lineage (NCBI taxonomy): Eukaryota > Metazoa > Mollusca > Gastropoda > Neogastropoda > Conidae > Conus > Conus ventricosus. The sequence goes on from JAFLJL010000886.1 coordinate 19,563, forward strand.
TGGGTTGTACATCACAGTCCCCCTCTGTGGTGGTGTTGGACAGGGCAATATTTACTACGACAAAGGCCTCCCCATGGGGTTGTAACTCACAGAGCCCCTCTTGGTTGGGTTGGACAGGGCGATATACTACGACAAAGGCCTCCCCATGGTTGTACATCACAGTACCACCCTCTTGGGTTTGGGGGGGGGGGGGGGGGGACAGGCGATATTACTACGACACAGCCCCCCATGGGTTGTACATCACAGTGCCCCCTCTTTGGTTGGTGTTGGACAGGGCAATCTTACTACGACACAGCCTCCCCATGGGTTGTAACATCACAGTACCCCCTCTTTGGTTGGTGTTGGACAGCAATATTAACTACACCAGGCCTCCCCATGGGTTGTACAGTCCACAGTACCCCTCTTTGGTTTGTGTTGGATCAGGCAATAGTACTACTACGACAAAGGCCTCCCCATGGTTGTACATCACAGTGCCCCACTTTTGGGGGGTTGTGTTTGGAAAGGTCAATATTACTACGGCAAAGGCCTCCCCATGGGTTTTGTACATCATACAAGAGCCCCCTCTTTTGTTGGTGTTGAAAGGCAATATTACTAACGACCACAAAGGCCTCCCCTGGTTGTACATCACAGTGCCCCCTCTTTGGTGGTGTTGGACAGGCATATTACTAACGACCACAGGCCTCCCCATGGTTGTACAACCACAGTGCCCCCTCTTTGGTTTGTGTTGGACAGGGCAATATACTAAACGACACAGCCTCCCCATGGGTTGTACATCACAGTACCCCGCTCTTTGGTTGTGTTGGAACAGGGCAAAATTACTACGACAATGCCTCCCCATGGCTTGTACATCACAGTACCCCCTCTTTGTTTGTGTTGGACAGGCAATATTACTACGACAAAAGCCTCCCCATGGGTTGTACATCACAGTACCGCCCATCTTTGTATGTGTTGGACAGGGCAATATTACTACGACAAATGCCTCCCCATGGGGAACATACAGACCCCCTCTTTGGGTTTGTATGTTAGACAGGGCAATATTACAACGAACAAGGCTCCCCATGGGTTTACATCACAGTACCCACACCCCCCTCTTTGGTTGGTGGTTGGAAAGGCAATATTACTACGACACAGCCTCCCCAAGGGTTGTACATCACTGTACCCCCTCTTTGTTTGTGTTGAAGGGCAAATAATACTACGACACAGGCCTCCCCATGGTTGTACATCAACAGTACCCCCTCTTTGGTTTTTTGTTGGAAAGGGCAATATACTACGACAAAGCCTCCCCATGGGTTGTACATCACAGTACCCCCTCTTTGGTTGGTGTTGGACAGGGCAATATTACTAGACACAGGCTCCCCATGGTTGTACATCACCGTACCCCCTCTTTGATTTTGTTGGAAAGGGCAATAAACTACGACAAGCGCTCCCCATGGGTTGTACATCACAGTACCCCCCACTTTGTTGTGTTGGAAAGGGCAATATTACTACGACAAAGGCCTTCCCCATGGGTTGTACATCACAGTGCCCCCTCTTTGGTTTTTGTTGGAAAGGGCAATATACTATACGACCCATGCCTCTCCCATGGGTGACATCACAGTAACCCCCCATCTTTGTTTGTGTTGGACAGGCAATAAGTACAACGACAAAAGCCTCCGCCATGCATATACATCACAGTACCCCCTCTTTGGTTTGTGTTGGAACGGTCAATATTACTACGACAAAGGCCCCCCATGGGTTGTACATCACAGTACCCCCTCTTTGGTTTGTGTTTGAAAGGGCAATATTACTACGGACAAAGGCCTCCCATGTGAGGTGTTACAATCACAGTACCCCCTCTTTGTTTGTGTTGGACAGGCGTATATTACTACGAACAAGCCTCCCCATTGTTGTACATCACGTACCCCCTCTTTGTTGTGTTTTGGAAAGGCAGATATTACTACGATAAAGGCACACCAAGGTGTGGTTGTGTGTGTTGGAACCAAGGTTTACATCACAGTACCCCCTCTGGGGGGTTTGGGTGTTGGACAGGGCCAATATCACACGACAAGCCTCCCCATGGCTTTACAGCCACAGTAACCCCCCTTTTTGTGTTGGAGAAGGGCAGATATTACTACGACAAAGGCCTCCCCATGGGTTTTTTACATCACAGTACCCCCTCTTTTGGTTTGTGTTTGTGAAAGGGCAATATTACACGACAAATGCTTCCCCATGGGTGTAACATCACAGTACCCCTCTTTTGGTTTGTGTTGGAAAGGGCAATATTGACTAACGACAAAGGCGCTCCCCCTGGCTTGTACACACAGACCCCCTCTTTTGTTTGTGTGTAAAGGCAATATAACTACGACAAATGCCTCCCCATGGGTTGTACAGCACAGTAAAACCCCCTCTTTGGGTGTGGTGTTTGGAAAGGGCAATATTACTACGACAAATGCCTCCCCCCTGGGTTGTACATCACAGTACCCCTCACTGGTTTGGTTGGAAAGGGCAGATATTACTACGACAAAGGCCTCCCCATGGGTTGTACAATCACCAGTACCCCCTCTTTGGTTGTGTTGGAAAGGGCAATATTACTACGACAGAGTCCACCCCATGGTTGTACATCACAGTAACCCCCTCTGTTTTTGGTTTGTGTTGGAAAGGGCAATATCTAGCACAAAGGCCTCCCATAGGGTTGTACATCACAGTGCCCCCCGCTCTTTGGTTTGTGTTGGACAGGGCAATATTCTACGACAAAGGCCTCCCCATGTTGTACATCACAGTGCCCCCACACCCCGGGGGGGGGTGGGGGGGGGGGGGGGGGCCCCCCCCCCATTTGTACCGCGGGGGGGTTGTGGTTGGAAAGGGCAATAATACTACGACAAAGGCCGCCCCATGTGTTGTAGCATCACAGTGCCCTCCTCTTTGTTTGTTGGAAGGGCAATATTACACGACCAAAGCCCTCCCCATGCTTGTACATCACCGTTCCCGCCCGTCTTTGGTTTGTGTTGGAACGGGCAATATTACTACGACAAGTGCCTCGCCCCCCCATGGGTTGTACAATCACAGACCCCCCTCTTTGGTTTGTGTTGACAGGGCAATATACTACGACCAAGGCCGCCCATGCTTGTACATCACAGTACCCCCTCTTTGGTTTGTGTGAAAGGCAATAATACTACGTACAAATGCCTCCCCATGGGTTTGTACATCAACAGTACCCCTCTTGGTTGATGTTGACAGGGCAATATTACTAAGACAACAGGCCTCCCCATGGCTTGTACATCACAGTGCCCCCTCTTTGTGTGTGTTGGACAGGGCAATATTACACACAAGGCTCCCCATGGGTTTTTGTACATCACAGAGGCCCCCTCTTTGGTTTGGTTGGAAAGGGCAATATTACGTAACGACAAAGCCTCCCCATGGGTTGTACATCGACAGTGCCCCCTCTTTGGTTTGAGTTGGAAAGTGCAATATTACTACACAAATGCACCCAATGGTGTGTACATCCATCATGCCCCCTCTTTGTTTGTGTTGGAAAGGGCAATATTACTACGACAAAAGGCCTCCCCATGGCTTGTAACATCACAGTGCCGCCCCTCTTTGTTTGTGTTGAAAGGGCAATATTACCTACAAAAAGAGCCTCCCCATGGGTTGTACATCACAGATGCCCCCTCTTTTGGATTTGTGATGGAAAGGGGCAATATTACTACGACAAAGGCTCTCCCATGGCTTGTACCTCACAGTACCGCCCCCTCTTGGTTTGTGTGGAAAGGGCAATAGTACGACGACAAGGCCGTCCCCATGGCTTGATACATCACAGTACCTCCCTCTTTGGTTGTGTTGAAAGGGCAGATTTTACTACGACAAAGCCCCCCATGGGTTTGTAAACATCACAGTCACCCCCTCTTGGGTTTGTGTTGGAAAGGGCAATTTACTACGACAAAGGCATCCCCCATCGGCTTGTACATCAACAGTCCGGCCCCTCTTTGGGTTTGTGTTGGAAAGGGCAATATCAAAAACGACAAAGTCCGTCCCCATGGTTGTACATCACAGTACCCCCTCTTTGGTTTGGTGTTGGGAAAGGGCAATATTTACTACGACCAAAGGCCTCCCCATGGGTTGTACTAACAGTACCCCCTCTATTGGTTGTGTTGGAAAGGGCAAATATATATACGACAAAGGCCTTCCCCATGGCTTGTACATCAAGCAGTACCCGCCCCTCTATTGGTTTGTGTTGGAAAGGGCACATCTACAACGACAAAGCCTCCCCATGGCTTTGTACATCACAGTACCCCCTCTTTGGTTTGGTGTTGGAAGGGGCAATATACTACGACAAAAGGCCTCCCCATGCTTGTACACACAGTACCCCCTCTTTTGTTTTTTTGGGGGGGTTTTGTGTGAAAGGGCATTATTACGACGACTATAGGCCTCCGCCATGGCTTGTACATCACAGTACCCCTCTTTTGGTTTGTGTTGGACAGGCAATATTACTACGACAAGAGCCACCCCATTGTTGTACATCACATGTAACCCTCCCTAGGTTTGTGTTAGGACAGGGCAATATAACTACGACAAGTGCCACCCCCATGGTTGTACATCCAGCTGTCGAAAGGGCAATCGACTACGACAAAGGCCTCCCATGTGTCGATCACAGTGCCCCCTCTTTGGTTTGTGTTGGAAAGGGCAATATTACTACACAAAGGCCCCCCATGGCTAGTATACATCACAGTACCCCCTCTTTGGTTGGTGTTGAAAGGGCAATCATTACTACGACCAAAGCCTCCCCTGTGCTTGTACATCACAGTAACCCCCCCTCTTTGGTTGGTCTTGGAAAGGGCCTATTACTACACAAGTGCCTCCCCATGGGTTTACATCACAGAAACCCCCTCGTTTGGTTGGTGGTTGGAAAGGGCAATATTACTACATCAAAAGGCCAGCCTCCCCATGGTTTGTACATCACAGTGCCGCCCTCTTTGGTTTGTGTGGAAAGGGTAAAGTGCAATATTACTACACGACAAAGGCCGTCCCCTATGGGTTGTACATCACAGGCCCCGCTTTTGGTTTGTGTTGGAAAGGGCAATATTACTACGACAAAGGCCTCCACATGGGGTTGTACATCACAGTGCCGGCCCCTCATTGGTTTGTGTGGACAGGCAATATTACAACGACAAAGGCCTCCCCAGGTTGTACATCAACAGTGCCCCCTCTTTGGGTTTGTGTGAAGGGCAATATTACTCGACAAAGGAAGCCTCCCCAAGGGTGTACATCAAGGCCCCCTCTTTGGTTTGTGTTGGACAGGGCAATATTACTACGACAAAGGCCTCCCATGAGGGCTGTACATCACAGTGCCCCCAATTTGGTTTGTGTTGACAAGGGCAATATACTACACAAAGGCCCTCCCCCCTGGGTTGTACATCACATTGCCCCCTCTTTGGTTTTGTGTTGGAAAGGCTAATATTACTAACGACAGATGGCCTCCCGCATGGGTTGTACATCACAGTGCCCCCTCTTTGGTTTGTGGGGAGAAGGGCAATATTACTACGACAAATGTCTCCCATGTTTGTACCTTCACAGTGCCCCCTCTTTGGTTTGTGTTGGACAGGGCAAAATATTACTATCGCAAAATGCCTCCCGCATGGGTTGTAACATCCAGCTGTCGAAAGGGCAATATTACTATACGACAAAGGCCACCCATGGGTTGTAGATCACAGTGCCCCCTTCTTTGGTTTTGTGTTGAAAGTGCAATATTACTACGCAAAGGCCTCCCCATGGGTTGTAGATCACAGTGCCCCCTCTTGGTTTGTGTTGGAAAGGGCAATATTACTACGACAAAGGCCTCCCATGGGTTGTAGATCACAGTGCCCCCCTCATGGTTTGTTTGGAAAGGGCAATATTACTACGACAAAGGCCTCCCCATGGGTTGTAATCACAGTGCCCCTCTTGGTTTGTGTTGGGAAAGGCAATATACTACAAAAGGCCTCCCTCATGGTTGTAGAATCAAGTGGCCCCCTCTTTGGGGTGTGGTGTTGGAAAGGGCAATATAACTACGACAAATGCCGTCCCATGGCAATGTCCATCACAGTGCCCCTCTTTGTTTGTGTTGGAAGGGCAATATTTACTATACGACAACGGCCTCCCCATGGGTTTGTAAGATCCAGCTGTTGAAAGGGCAATATTACTACGACAAAGGCCTCCCCATGGGTTGTAGTCCAGCTGTGGAAAGGGCAATTACAACGACAAAGGCCTCCCCATGGGTTTACATCCGAGCTGTTGGAAAGGGCAATATAACTAACGACAAAGCCTCCCCCACGGGTTGTACATCCAGCTGTCGTATAGTTCGAAACGCTCAGCAACGCCATGCAATGGATGGCCAGTGCAAAGCGGAACATACCAAACATGGCACAATGTATTAGACGATATCTAATATAGAGGACACACAACAGAAAGTGCCAGACATTACTAGGAATTCCTAGCTCGCCAAAAGGGAAGGCGACTAGTAGCGAAAGCCTGACAAAAAACAAAGTACAGCTGTCGATATTTACAGTCAGTCATAGGTTTCTCAACTTGGCGAGCGAGCCATTGTTCCGGCCGACTTTCTTAGGCGGAGGCTGATCAAACCTAACAATTGGCATACTACAAACCTTTTCATTACCTACGTATTAAAAAAACTGCAAGAACGAACCTCCACACTTGGGAGCTGATGTCTACAAGAGTTCATGGGGAAATCAGTCATGCTCCCAACTAGGGGCCATCTTCGCAACATCTCGCCTATTCACAGATGCAGCGGTTTCAGTAGGTTAATGGCGCCATTATGGGTAAGGAATGGTTCATGGTACATGGGAAGGACAATGGTAGCACAGTCGAAGCGTTATTAGAACTTTTACCCATAGTGTTAGCAGTAGAAACCTGCCACACGCAATGGCCCAATTCCTGCGTAGAAATTTCACACAGACAACAGTGCAGTAACAGAGATTTTGGAACAAACAAACAACAACGACGGGAAGATAATGGTGCTAGTACGTAGATTAAGTAATAACATGTCTTTTCAATAGCCTGTTTAAAGCCATATCATGTACCCGGTAACAAGAATCTAATTGGCAGACTCACTGTCCGGTGCAGGTACAGGAATTCAGAAGGTCTGGCACCTCAGCCAACAAGCTTCCCACGCCAGTGCCCGCCACTGCCCGAATTGCCACACTCATAGCGACAAGCTCAAGATCTCTTACAAACATCCCACGCACTTCAACCGCAGAATGCCTACAGGCCTACTGGGGCCGGGTTTCTTAGATTTCGCTACAGAACCCGTTATTAGCTAGTCTCCCCTAGAAGCAGACAGTTGCATTATTCATGCAGACCTGGTTCAAAAAAGTTTCAAAGCCGCACGGTGTCAGCAACACATCTCGGCAATGTAGTTACTTTCACAAGATTATAGGCGCCTACCAGAGACACCAACAGCAGCCTTTTTTCTTACGAGAAGATGCTCGCTTCATACCACAAGCGGAAGCGCAGCCGGCGACACAAGGCCTACCACTTGATAAAGGTTATGCGTGAAGAACTGGTTTTCCGCCTAGTCATAAACATGCATCAGCAGAAAGAGTGCATTTTATTCAAAGCTTGTACCTACTAGTCTTTCATGCTTCCTACCATGCCGAAATAACATACCACGGCATACGACAAAATCCCCAACCTCCTTGGGTTACATCAAATCACAATTCAGCAGTTCGCACATGACAGTCACATTTTCACCATAACAAACACAGCAAAGGTCAGACTTTCTCTCAAGACAAACAGAAGGGGACAGAGGGGAGTGGCCCTATACAGGCCATGACAGCTGATTTAGCAGACAGGGGCCGAGCTCCTGGACCCCTAGTCTCACGGCCCCCGGAGCCCCCCGTCACCAGATCAGTATTCAACACCCAGCTGCGCCTCACACTGGCATTTTGCCTCTACCCAGCATCACATTCATACACAAAGCTTTAGGAATAGGAGCGCAGCAACAGCAGCGCAGCTCGGGGCATGTCCCGATGCACAGAATACGCAACTAGGGAGATGGAAGTCGGGGACGCATTCAAAAGATACATTAGGAACAGTAGCCGTTACTACAATCACTCTAAAATATACTCAGAGGCATAGAAATAACGCGAAACAAACGTATAAATTTGATTTGTAATTTTGCTACCGATGGTCCCTTGAACGGAAATTAGAAAGTGAGAAAAAGCAATCGAACACCGCAAAGTGTCCTTGTCAAAATTCATTCTGGTAGAAAATAAGGTCACATGAACTTGACCTTGGACCCTGTGTTAACAGCTAATGTCAAGTATCTGTGTGACCACCTCGAGCATTTGATCACAGCTGTGCACAGCTGCGTACATCGAGCGCACCAGATGATAGTCTCTCTGGGGACCTTGCCACCACACCTGGCCCTCAGCAACAGCAAGCTGAGAGCTGTCCTGGGTCTGGGTGAGCTGGGTTTTCAAACTGCCTCAGAAGGGCATCCCAGAAATGCTCTATTGGGTTAAGGTCGGGAGAACGGCTGGGTTGAGGCAAGCAGATTGATTTGTTCCGCCTCAGGAAGTTCTGCAACACGGCAGGTGGCGGCCTTGCGTTGTCCAGCTGAAACAGGTTCTGTGGAATGCCGCTGAAAATGCGCAGGATTGGGGCCTCAGACTTGCTCGATGTAAATGCACAGCATGACCCCGTTACCACGGGGTCCTGGACTCAATCTGGAAGATTACTGGCCCAATTACGACTATTTATGCCGAAGCCCCCCAGAACATGAAGCCTTCACCACCCCATGGGTCCCTTTCGTGATTGGTGGCATCCGTGAAGGGTTCCCCCGCTCTTCTACCAATGCGATGCGGCCGATCGGCCTGGTCGAACCAGAACCGCTTTCATCACTGAAGAGGACTCGCCCCAGTCCCGATGGCTCCAATGCACGTGAATCTGTGCCCACTGGCAGACGGTTCTGGCGGATGCTGGAGTGTCAGATAGGGCGCCGGCTGGACCCCTGGCATTGGAGACCAACTGTGTTCAGTCGGCGACGCACGTACCTGTTGCTGATTGGCCTGCCATGTTTGCCGACGGTGATTCCTGGCTGTGTTGGGCAGGCGTTTGGTAAGGCTCCGCCGTCGATGCAGACGAAGAAGATGCGGTCTTTTGGGCTGCTGTGGTGACCCTCGGTCTGCCGCTCCTCGTCTTGGTCATCAGTGGTGTTTTCTTGCTTGAAGCGGTCCAGAAGGCGATAGACGGGAAAATGTGGACCACTCCGGGGGAAGCGAGAGCGACCTGCCTCATTGGAACCCCGGCCTGCAGTTGCCGCCATTGCTATGCAACGATCTTTGACGAGAAAGTCTCGCATTATGTTGGCGCCTCTGAAAGGATGATTTTAACTTTTTGGGTTTGGAAAATTTAAAGCCCCACAATGGGGCCCACATTGAGTTGACAATTCACATTGATGCACGTGGCGTAGGTATTTCCCAAACCAAAAAATGGCAAATGCACCTCCTCGTGCCAAAAACGCTGACGGCCCGGCAACATTCTCCCACAGTTACGAGGTTAAACCCGCCAGACCCACGTACTGCTAATGTTGCACGTGCCAACGACATTGCATACGTCCTGTTCACAATGTGAACAATCGTGCACTGTCTCTATTTTTTCGCGTTTTTTATGCCTCTGAGTATATTAGGACAGTCTTGCGCTTACCCAAACATGTTTTAGTCAGTATGACTCCATAAGGAGGGAGATACTGCCTCCTCGTTTTTGGTTTCTATGCTTTACAGGTCCTGGGGGCTCCCGGACCCGGGTGGATGCTAACAGACAATGCCGGCGGACAAGGGCACACCAACAGCAGCAAGAAAGACGGACAACCCCCTCAAGACATTATGTATGTGTACAAGTCGGGTACAAAGGAGCTGTTCACTACAACCCCAGAAGACATTGTGTATGGGTACAAGTTGCTCGCGTACGAAGGAGCTGTTCACTGGGCATATAGGATGTTTTGGCATGCAATATTATGTTCCAGGTGCGTATGCACGCGGTGGATATGTGTGCACGCGTGAGCATGCTGTGTGCGGGCAAGTGCGTGTGGGTGTACGTATGTTCATGACCTGGGCACGCACAATTTGATGCGTGCGTGGTTTCGGCTTACCATTTTAGCTGTTGGATGGTTACAAATTGTACAGCACCCGCCACCCTACGTGGTTACGGGGGTGCTATAGCAATTGTCATTATTATTATTTATGGTATGATGTCATAATATCTAATTTAGATGGTCAATGCGCTTAGGTCCACTACCGTTCGGTTATGACTGGGGGGTCACACTTCATGCTCGACATGAGCAAGAAGTGTCTCATGGCGCTTTCCCCCTTCAGTCAAACTCAAGTTCAGATCCCAGGGGAATTAATGTTTTTTAACCCCCTTCAGCAGTGTTGGAAAGAAAGCGGCGCAAAGCGCTGGAAAAGCGAAAAAATACGGATTTTTAGCCGTTACCGGAAAACAAAGGTTTGCCCTTTTAAAATCGTATGACGTAAAGGTTAAATTCAGTTTCCCTGGCAAACAAATGATTTCCTTTGAAGCTTGGGGAGTTTGTCTTAAAAATTTCCTTTAATTACAAAAAAAAGGGTATGGTCCAAGTAAAGCAAAGGGTTAATTTGTTTTTAAATTTCCAAACTTAAAAAAGGGCCCCAAGAAAAGATTCAAGAAGGGGATTTTAAAGCCCAAAAAATTACGGAAAAAAAGAAATTGATTTTTACGGGTTCATATTATATGAAACCTGTCCAATACCCATGGTTAAAATGTTCTAAATCAGAACTGACAAATTATTTTGTCCTCCTCGTGGAGGGGACCAAACGCAATTAAAACTTTTTTGTGTCATGTGTTGCAGATGTGGGAAGGGGAAAAGAAAAAAAAAGCTGAAGGGGTTGAAGGAAGATGGGGGGACGAAAGAGAACGTTCTAAATTGCCAGGGGACCAAACAAAAAGCATCAGCCAAAAAAAGGGGTCTTTGCTTTTCAAAAGACAAAAACACAAAAATTGAAACTTGGAGGATGAATCCCCTTGAAAAACAACAGATTAAAGAAAAAAAGATATTATTTTTAAGTGGCACAAAAAGGATAGATTAGCGGGAAAACCTTCATTTGTCCCTTCCCCATCACCAAAAGAAACCAAAAAACCCTTTGGGGTCAACTCCATGTTGACCCAAAATCAACGTTTTTTTCGCCTCAGTCATTTCTTTGCACACAAAAAAGACCCCCCAAAAAATACCAAAAAAACACAAAAATGCCCCCTTTCAGCTCACACCCGGGTTCAAGGCGTGCCTCTCTCAAAACGACACCAAATCCTAACCAACTTTAGAAAACTGTGTTGCAAACGAAACTGATTGAAAAAAAAAGAAAAACCCCCCGTCCCCTATTTTTTGATACAGACTTTGAAAAAAAACACGACAAACAACAGGACACAGACAGTTTGAGGATTGCCAGTCTGCTCATTTTACGATTCGTTTTAAAAAGGGGGTTAGGCTGAACGGTTTGGAAATTTCTTTGGTTTAAAAGGGTAACCATAAAAAAACGACGAAAACTCACAGATTGTCTGGGAGAAAAAATTTTACCGAAAACAGCCAGATCTGTTCTTCTTCAGCGGGAATTAAATAAATTTAAAAAACTTTATCATCAAAGGAAGTGAGGAAAAGATCTTTACCTGTGTGAAGACATCCATGGCTAAAAACCCAAAACAAATTGTAAGCCATATTGCACCAACAGAGAGGAAAACTAAACGAAAAGGGAAATGCAACCCCCACTGTGTTTGCCGCTCTCTCCCGGGAAAAAAGTTTCTTTCAGGGAAACACAAAAATCACAAAATCTCCATACCTCTGTCACGACCGACCCCCTGGGGGTCTGCCCTGACAGGATGGGTCTAGGTGGGAGTGAAGGGAGTGACTGACCTCCCGCCCGCAAAACCCCCAAAAAAAAGATTAGATCAACCCCCCATTTATTCACCCAGCAAAATAAACTTTCCCAACCGGCACCATGCACGATCAAATAAAGCACCCCAAAAGCCAAAACTGCAAAATCACGATAAAGCACTCCAACGGCACAACTGCACAATCACAATCAAGCCCCACACCCCAACATCCGATTTAAATAAAATTTCGCCATACGACTACACGTCACAATTACACATTCCGCCATATGACATGTACACTTTAAAAAAAAAAATTTTTCCCATATTGCCCTTTCCACCCAGGGATCGCCACATCCCTGCCCCGTCAAGCCCGGGGGAGCACCTGTCGCACTAGGGCCCGGTGGGGGTTGGTTCTCGCAGGGAGTCCCCCAAAAGCCGACACCCCAAACCCCAAAAGCGGGCAGTGAAGAGCTGTCCCGGGGGGGGGGGGGGAGGAGCTGTTACGGAGGCCGGGGAAGGGGGCCCGGGCCCGGCCAGTCGAGACGGGGGCTCCCCTAGCAGCCCCAGGGCCCGCCCAAAGGCGTGGCCCTCGCCAGCGCTGGCCCCATCTCGCCCGGGGTCTCACCCGAACGGGGCCTTTCGACCCAGGGGCCCCACCAGTTCGTGCTCCAGTGAAGCCCCCGGGAGGGGGGGGGGGACGTAGCTGGGAGGAGAGTGGGAGAGGGGGAAAAAGGAAGGAAGGGGGAAGGAAGAAGGGTCTGGAACCTCCCGTCTACCGTTGCCCATTGCTGTAAATTTTTGCCACTCGCAGATGGGGGGGGGAAGTGTTTTAAACGCACACAGAAACCCTTTAAATAAAGCCCTTCTCACACGACAGGAAAAAGCGCATTAAATCAACGGGTTTATAAAACAAATATGAATTATCTTCCCCCTTCCTCACTCCTTTTTAACGTTTTCCCTTAGGAAAAAATCACCAGCGACCACGTTTAAAAACGCCACACATTTGCAATAATAATTTCAATCCCCACAACTGTACTTTTAAAAACCATTTCAAAATAACAAAAATTCCAAACCACGCATCCAAACACAAATCAGCCACGCACGCTCGGAACATAAAACTCGCTCTCCTTGCACACACAAACAGAGGGTCCCGAAGGAAAAAGCCCCGGCGAATGTGACAGGGGCGGACGAGCGGCCCAAGAAAATTTCCCAAACCCTGAATCACCGGGTTTCTCTCCCTTCCCCACCGACAACCGCTCACCGATACAAAAACAGGGAAAGAATTTTGGAAATAATTTAGAATGGCCGGTTAAAATGGAATTAACCAGAGAAAAGGCTCACAAATATTTCTCTAAATTTCAAAAAACAAAAGAAAATTGCGAAAAAAGCGAAAGACTAAGCCGGTAACAACGAAAAATCAAAACAAACCCCAAAAAAAAGATGTTACCACTACCCGGGGTGACCCCGAAGGGCGGGTAAAAGGGGACCTCTCCCCCTCTGTCCAGTCGAGAGGACAGAGGCGAAGATGCGGAAAAAAAAAAGATGCCCCTCTCCTACGGCCGACTGCAGAATTGAAATCTGACTGTACCTCGACGATAAGTAAAAAACCAGGACGGGAGCAGGCCCCCCCCGGGGAACATCTTCCGCTCGAGTAAAGAGCTCCCCCCTAAAGGCGCCAAATCCCATGCTGCGCCAGAGTGAGCATATTTAAAACAAAAAGAAACGAAGCACGTGCGCGGGTAAAAAGACGGGGCAAGGGGCCCGATGAAAAAAGTTCGAGAAAAAGGTACCGGCCACCCGTGAATTTGCAGGTAAATGCGGGGCGGTGGAATTAGAGAGAGAGAGAAGAAAGAAAACCGAAGTTGAGCTAAACCCCAAACCAAGGTGCAACGCACCAAAGCCCCCCTAAGGAGGGAAACACGAAAACAGAAACGACAATAAAACAAAAAGAATTTCCGCCCCCCCCAAGGGGGGGGCGAACGTCGTGGGGCCTCGGACAAACTCTGACAAACCCCCCTTCAAAAAGCTCTGTTTCTTGGATACAGTCTTCTTTGCCTTGTCGCATGTGAATTTCACAAAAATACCGAACCCCACTTCTGTGATCACGAGTACATGAACCCAATACAACCCTTCCAGACAGAATACACGGGGAAATAAAATACTACATTTATCAAACAACAAAAAACCTTCCAACCATGAAAGTAACAGCCAACCATTGTGATTTACTACCGTTAAACCCCACTGAAGTGACAAAATGTCACTACACCCGATACAGAACCAAAAAGGGATATAACCCTGGTTGGGGAGGTTCCCTTGATATTTTCCCCTATCTAATACGGAGCTCGGCAAGATAGTCAGCATCCTATTTCAGGAAACCCCTTTATATGCGGGAAAATGAAAGCATGCCCCTTCAGCTCCCCGCCTAACTCATATCGAGACTGACTGGCCGATCCAGTCCCCGGGCCCGGGAGGATGATGATCGCCTTCCCTCAAACTTTGGCCGTCTTTTTCTTGGGGACGCTAGTGCGGTCCAAATCTGCCGAGAGACGCAACAGTGGGGCATCGAAGTCCCAAGCAGGACAGCCTCTGGGGACGACCCCAGATTCTACCACTCCGAAAGGTAGGGTGACCGCGATCGGAGGAGGATTTAAGGGGCCCACCCGGCGACCCCAACCACGTGCCCCCCCAACCCGTGGGATGACCCCAGGGGGAACACGTTCCGTACCCTTAGGGTTTTCCCCGGGGAACTTGAAAACGGGAGTACAGCCCCAACCTTTTATTTTATCCTGGCCAAAAAAAGCCTGCCCCAAATCGCCGAAGCCGCTTGGAGCCCCTTTGACCTCATGGGGGGGAAACGTGGGCCGCCGAGGACAGCCCTCAGGCTTTGGGGAACCCAAGCTCTTGGCCACACGACTGCCTGGGTTTTAAAACCCCAAGGGGGATCCCTTTGGGGGCTTAAAGCTCACCTTGGGTGTCGGGCCCACGATGGGACACTACCGTTTTGTCGTGGGGTTGGGCATCCCTCCCCGGGCCGAAAACGGGTAAGCTAGCAGGATCGGCCCCCTTTCCAGAAACCCGTCGGGATCGGGTAAGACGGGGCGCAATTCCTGTTCCTGCTTCTTCTTTGGCGCTGTGGTGACTCCCCCCACACGCCGTCGGCAATCCGTAACACGGATTGACTGCGTCCCCCTGCGAAAGGGATAGTATTCCCCATGAAAGGGAAACAGAGGTCGCTCCACCGCGATGGCCCAAACTTTTCGCCACAGAAAAGGGGGGGGGTAGAAACGATACCGAAGGACGGGTGGAGGTAAAAAACCCCCCAACCCGCAACTCATAAAAAGGCCCGCCGGGGCCCCGGGAAACCAAATTTTTTATCCCAAAGATCCGAGGCCCCGAAACCCTGATGGTGTCGACCAAGGGGGAACCCAAAAAGGAGAAACACGGGGGACTCTGAACACCAAAGCTGGATGGAACCCCCGTTAGCCGGGCAGGGGGATGCGGAAAAGGGCTACCCCCTGATACCAGCGGCCAGGGCAATCTTTTCCGATGTGGCCAGGACGACCCCAAAAAAAAACAAAATCGAGGGGCTGAGGCCCCCCAGGGCTGCTCCTTGTTCGCCCCATCAGTCGCGGACCTTATTTTACAATCCCGTGGAAAGGGTTCCCTCCCTATTGGGGGAGCCATAAGCCCCGCGAGCTTAAAAAAACACCTCACTTGGAATCGCACCCCGAAATCCGAGGGGCGCTCGCCACCGGCCCAACCGGGGGGAAAAGTGTTGGGAGCTGTTCAATGAGGATCAGATCCTCCACCCAACTTTGTAACTACGCCAAACCCTAGCGTTTTTGCGCAGCCCATCCCAAACTGCACAAGGTCTCGTCATTATTTTTCTTCAGACCCGAACTTCCTCCGTACGCCCTGGGGGAAGGTGGAAAGCTTTCGCACGCCAACTGCAGCTGCTAAGACCACCTTCATTTAGAGTGAGCAAAACACTCCTTGCAGCACCCGAAATCCAAAAAAAGGTGCATAGCCTTTTGTCCTCAAACAATTGGGAGAACAAGCAACCTTTTCGAAATTTCCTAAGAACAATCAAAGTCCCCCACTAGGGCTGAACTTGGGGCTTTAATTTGGCCCCTAACCTATCACCTCCTGGTGATTAACCCCCTGTTTTCAAAGGGGAGGCCGCGAAAGAATTTTTTTCCCTCTCCTCCCTACGCAGAGCCCCATCCCGCTATTCTTCCTCGGAGGGGAAACCTCCTCCCTACGCGATCCTCCTGTCTGGGAGCTCCTCTCTACGCTGACAGCCCCCCTTTTAGCTGAGCCTCCTGTCTCAGCCCCCCCTACGCTGAGCCTCCGCTAGCAGCCTCCCTCTACGCGAGCCCCCTCTTAGCGCCCCCCTCTCGCGAAACCTCCCCTTTTGCAAATTTTTCCCGTCTGTCAGCTCCTCTCTGCGCAAGCCCCCGCCTAGCGCCTCCTCTCTACTTGATCCAACTCTTCCCGACGGGGCCTTGCCTCTTCCCTAGGTTCTTTCCCCACGAGGGCTTCCCGCCTCCCGTCTCCCTCCAGAGCTTCCCGCCTACACCCCCTTCACTACGCTGCCCCTCCGAAACAGAAGGACAGAGTGAATCCTGAGCGGGGTTACCACCCCCACTCGGGGGATGATCCGTCTGCCCGTCCCTTGGGGCCGACTTTCCCATAAGGAAAGTCTTCTGGGGCATGCCCCCTTTCAGGGTCAAGCACAGACGAGCAGAAATAAATATCTCACATCACACACAATCTTACTCCATACGCGTTTTTACCAGGGGTAAAACTTTGACTTTGTAAAAATACCACCCCCCCTTTATTAAATTTTTAGAAAATGTCTACATCAGAACTCCGGGGGAAGGCAAAAGAAAAGGGGAAAGTTTAAAAGGTTTTTTTTACCACTTAAAACGCTGATTCCCAAAGTTTCCCCGCGCCTCTCTCCCTTTAAATTCACCAGGGCGACGCAAAGACCCCAACCGGGTTTTGGCTCCACGACTAGCCAAACGTACCGGAAACCCTTTTTCTGTAAGTCTACACACCGGGGCAGCCCCAAACGCCTCGGGAGGGAGCTCCCCCAGCTTTTCACCCCGTACGGGCGCCATCTGTACACTTTTACACCCGGTCAGCCTCAAAAGTCTACGCAGGGAGCCCTCCAGCTTCTCACCCCCGTTTTGGGGAAAGAAATTGCCACCCTCCCAACAAATTCTGGGAACAAAACCATTACAACCCATTTTCCTAACACTTCAATAAAAAATTTTAATCAGTTTCTCTCCACCTGAAAAACTAACCACCTTTCCCTTTTTTTTCCTCCACCTCGGTTTTTTTCTGGATAAATAAAATTTTAATTTAAAATATTTTTTAAAATTCATTTTCAACAAAAAAGATTTTTTTTAATTATATAAAAACCCAAGCTTGTCTCCTCACACGGCCTCGAACCATCTCGAATCTTTAAAACAAGGGAAAGAAAATTTCATAAACTTGTCAAAAAAATTTCACCGTAATACTTTTCAAAAACCTAACAAAACCAAGCTGTAAAAAAATGAAATTTTAATAATTTAACAACACAAAAAGTCTTCAACAAACCCCCCCTCTCCCCCCAGGACTTACTAGCGTCTTACGCTCTCCCCGGTTCTGTCACAGCAACAGCGCACGCTCCCCCTTCCCCGGTTTTTGTCAACGCAAAACATTTTTTTTTTTTTTTTCAACCCCGCCCGGGCCCACCCCATACAAACTTCAAGTTTCACCCGTTAAAAAAACGGGCACGAGATCCATGCATCCCCCTCTAAAACCTTGCACGGGCTACCCCCAAAAGCCCGAAACAGCAAAACAAACTTTTTTTAAAATTTTTGGGGTGCGCTTATACACTGCAATAAAAAAAAATGCACCTCTTTTTCCCAAACTAAACAAAATTTAAATGAAAAACCTAAAAAAAAATATTAAAACATTTTTTTTACAGTACCCCCCCCCCCCCCCCTTAAAAAAAAAGGAGCGCAAAAAGCGACCCTTTAACCAAAAGGGGAAAACCCAAAGGGGGACACATCTCAAATGACAATATTTTTCCCCAACAAAATTCTATTTTTAATTCACTACCGGGAAATTTTCATAGAAACATGTTTTTTTTCAAACACCCCTTTTCAAATTCCACCCAGGGATAAACATCAAACAAACAAAAAGCAAAAATTTTACATTTGAGAGTATCCAAGAAATTTGACGTGATCCGAACACGCAAAAATTTAAATCATCATGTAAAAAAGAAAACCCAAATAGCAAACTCTCTTTTTCCCTTCACTGGAATCTGCCAGAAACCTTTTTCTTTAAATCAATCTTTGTGAAGAAAACGACCCATGAAAAAACCCTTTGGAAACCCAACTCCTCTGATCGGGAAATCGGTTCACCCACCCTTTTACGAGAAACCTTTGTTAAGTTTCTGTAATCACAACAGAATCTAGTGGAACCATCGGGTTTTTTTAAAACCAACAAAACCCAAGCGGAAAAAGGGGAACCCTGGGACGGTTCAATGACCCCAAAATTTCAAAAACTTCTGTACCTCTTCCCTAATCTTTTCCCTAGAAAAAAAAGGAAGAGGTTTACTTTTTTCCCGAAAACTGGTTTACCCGGGTCACAAGATTAATTCGTGCGAAAAATTCAGAGAACAAAAACCGGGATTTTTTGTCAAAATTGACTCGTACTTAAAAAAATACTCAGAAATTTCTCTCTTTTTGCACGACAACTTTAAAGAGAAATGAACGTCAAGCACGTCTCACAAGAAAGGGGTCCAAAGTGGGTATCTTCGCTAAATTTTCCCTCATCATGTCAACAAAAGGGCAAAACAGCTACAAAAACCTCTCACTGGAACACATTTCTGTGCCCGTCACCCACTTTCCCTATTGTTTTTTTTAAAAATTTTCCAATTTCTTTGGAACAAACGTAGAGGTAAAGGCCCCTAAAAGGGTTGTGTCCCAAACCATTCAAACTCACAACAGCCAAAAACCCTTTTCTCCCCCTTTTAAATGTTTTAAGGCTTTTTGGATGCAAAATTCCCCTTTTGCCACCCATTTAAAAAACATAGTCAAAGAAAAGTACTTCAATAAAATTTGTAGGGCCCTTTTTCCCAAAGGGTCATAAACAGTTTTTTCGTAGTTGAAAGGAAGAAAAAACAAGAAACTTCGTCAGACATTTTAAAAAACAAAACGAACACGAAACTTTTGTCATGGTATTTTCTTCTGTATTTTTGCACTGCCCAACAGAGTCAGAGCAATCGGGCACATATCACCTTGTTGTTTCTCAAATCACACCCAACTCGCACCCCTTTTTTGCTTCCCCACATTTTCGCTTTTCCAGCCATGCATCACTAAAAAATTTCTAGGGGACCCCAAAGGCCCTGCAAACCAAACAAAAACTCAAAAGGTGAAAAACCCCTTAGAATCATTTGAAGTTCACGACAAGCAAACAAGAGTGGAAAATCCCCTTTGTGCCACTGTCTACATTCCCTTTAAACCATCTTTTTTATCTTTGGGCTTCAAATTTCCCAAGGAAAACCCTTACTACCAAACCATTAAACTAGCATGATAAGGAGAAGAATGAAAAAAACCCCTTTTATGGAAAGTAATCTAAAAAACCTTTTGAACTTTCCGGGAAGTGAACTGCAAAACCTTTAAACTGCCCAAAAAGTTCCACAAAAAAAACCCCAGACGACAAAACTGTAACAATGCCCTCGCCAGAAATGGGAATCAATGTTTTGGGAGGGGAAAAAGGGGCCTCGGAAAACGTGTACCAAAACAACAACGGGTCAACAAATACCTGGTTTGTCCCGGGAAGGTGGAAAAAAAGGGGAACCCAAAAGGCTACTGCTACTTTTGAAAAAGGGGTTCTTCGACCCTTTGGGCCATCTGAAAACAAGGGGAAACATCAAGAAACCTTTTGAAAACATTTTTGAAAAAATTTCACATGCCCGCAATAATTCGTGACATCTCTCACTACCCGGCCCCAGAAACGATTCCGAACTCTGGGCCCAAATTTTTTTCCTAAACCCCAAAAAATGACCGGGCAAAAAAAGCATCAGACCCTGTAAACAGCACCTTCTGTCGAACCTTCTCTGGAACCAAAAACTGTGACAAGTGTGAAACCCCTTTGGAAAAATTAACGAAACAAAAAAACCTTTTTTTTTCACAAACAACATGAACTCGGTTTTTTGTTTGAAAACTCCCCCAGCCCTAAACCCTTTTTTTGGAACTTACCAATAAAACCCATTTTTTTCCTGCAAACTGAAAAATTCCCCTCTTTTGACAAAGCCCAAATCCGAAAACTGGAATGTTTTAACCCAGCCTTTCCCTTCTGTTCCTGTTTTTTCCGGGCGCCCTTGTATCCAAAAGCAGTTTCCAATCGGGGGACAATCATTCATGATGAGACCTCCCAATGGGAGAAACCCTGAAACTTTTCCCCCAAAATAGATCTGCGAGGGGCTCATCTATGACACACCCTTAAAAAGGGGAAAACCCGAAAAAAACACTGTACCACCTCCACAAAATGCGACGGGAAAAACCCCATATTTCCCCCAAAAAGCACCATTTTCCTGCGTCTTTCCCACATACTGTCGGACAAAAAATGACCCCCAACTCCTGCGGGTTTTTGCCCCTGAATAACGTAAAAACTGACCCCTGAAACCCCAATCACGGGCCAAACAAAAATGGGTAAGGAACCAGACCGAAGTAAAACGAAGAACACAGAAACCTCTGCACCACAAATCCGAAAAGGGCAAAAAAAACTTTGCCAATTTCTTTGTGTTTTTTTTTGGGAGTTTGGGTGAACGTAAAACCTTTCTCAAAAAATGTTGGCCCAACCCTCTCTGTAAGGGACCTTTACCACCACATTCAAAAAAACTCCCCAAAATCCTTGCGAGTACAACTCCGACCTTTTTCCCTCGGGCGACCCCCAAACGATTTTCTAACCTGAAATACTGTCCCCCCCACGATCAAAAAACCTGCGGGGTTTTGAGCACGAGGTACTGGGACGGGGGTTTTGGGAAAGGGGAATTTTTGGGAACGGGGAAAAACCGGTTTTAACCCCTTGCTGTTTTTCACTTTTTGCCCATTTGAAGTAGCCCATGCCAATCTAAAATTTGTTCCCACTTTACATACATTTTTTTTGGGATGACCCCAAAGGGTAGCTTTTTTGGTTTGTTTTCTAAGATTTTCCGCAGTTTTTTTAAAACTACTTCACGTAAAAAAATTTCCCAATTTTTTGGGTTTCCAGAAACAAAATTTTTTCACAAAATACAAATCACGAGCATTAAATATGACAAAACTTTTTCTGAAAGTTCCACCCAACATCAAACAAATGTGTAAAACCCGGTGCTTATGAAAACAAAAGTTTTCATTTTTCCTTTTTTTAAAAATTTCTAAACTTATCTCAAAAAAAAACCATTTTTTTGTAATTGAAATTTTGAAAGCAAAGCTTTTTTGAGTTTTTTAATATTCCACGGGACCACTTCACACAAAATTATGATAAAAAGACAACGCACTGCCTTGTAAATGCACCCCCAAGAACATCCCCCAATCCTTTTAAACCCATTTCACTTTCTAAACAAATTTTCAAAACAAAATGGGTATGAGTCCATATCACCCTTAGATTCATTAAAAAAAAGGCAAATTTTTGGGTAACGTACTGCTTTAGTAAACCCGACTAAACCTTGTTTCTGATCACCTTTCTCATGTTTTTTTAAACCCCCGCAGAAAAATTTAAACCCTCACTCCCTAATTCAAGTTCCGCTAGTTTTTTCCCGTAACAGTCGATCCTCTTTTCTCACTTTCCTGTTGTCTTTTAGCTTCTCTTTCAAATTTCATCGCATCAACCCCCCTCACCTTGTTCTCTATCAGCCTGAAAAAAAGACCCCAAACTTTCTTTCTCTCTCTGAGCTATTTCTCTTTCCTCTTTTCAAAAATTTAGGCAAGGGCTTTCCCTTTTTTCTTTCAAACTGCATCTCTCTCTTCTTTAGCTACTCTTTCAGCTATCGAGCCTTCTTTCGTTTTCCTTTCAGCTACCTCTCTCCTTCTTTTGCATCTGAGGGCCCGGCCTTATTTCCCTTTTCCCCTTTCCCCTGCTTTTCTCTCTTTTTTAGCTAACTGAAACCTGTCTTTTGTTTTCTCTTTTTAGCTGCATCCCTCTCTTTTTTAGCTACTCTTTCAAACTAATCCTCTCTTCCCTTTGCTATCTAAACCTGTCTTTTGTTTTTTCTTTCAGCTGCAAAAACCCCTCTTCTTTAGCTAACTGAGCCTGCCTGGGCTTTTTCCTCTCTATCCACCTGAGGGCCCGTCTTTCTTTTTTCCCTCTATCCCCCTAGCCAGTCTTTTTTTTCTCCCCCTCTATCCATTTAGCTTTCCCAAAACTCTTTTTTCTTTTTTTTTTTTAAAACTGCCAATCTCCCTTTTTTCTTTTTCTTTTTAGCGGCTAAGTCAAGTCCCTTTGAGTGTGATTTTCTCTTCTCTTTCCAAGTATTTATCCACAAAAACTTTAAATTCTGGACCCAGCCAAACCAACTCTTTTTTTCTTGTGAGGTTTTAAAAACGCAAATTTAAACCGGATTCATGTTGAAAATACTAAAAACAAACTTTTAATTTAAAATTAATAAAATTTTTGTCACCAAAAATACAATGTTAAACAAAAAATTTCCCTTTTTGTATCAAAAATTTTTTAAGCACACACAAAAGTTTTAAACATAAGTCCCCCACACACACACAAAACAAATTAAAAATTTAAAAAATACAATGGGAAAAAAAAGAAAAATACCCGAATGCAAATATTACACTGTATCACTTACAAAACACACAAAACAATTACACACAAAAAATACAAAACAAACTAACCCCTATAAAATTTTACAAAATACCCTACACAAAAAAGGGGGGGTATTACACATAAATTTTTTAAAAATATAAAAGTATTAAAGAAAAAAGCACAATCAAACAGGGGGCCAAGAGAGAAAGACATATCAAAAGGAAAGGGAAAAAGAACTACAAAACCCCCGACACACAGAAAAATATCTATTTACACAGTAAATGTTCCCCCCTTTAAAATGGGGACGGGGGTTTAAATTTCAAAAATAAAAAAATTTTCATTTGGGCTTTTTTAAAAGAAAAAACAGGGGTTGCTAATAAAAAAAAGCCCAACCCTGGGGGGTTCGGGGTCACCACTTCAAGCCCCAGACGAAACAAAAAAAAAAATATCCCCACCCTCACACACCAAACTTACTCCCCAAACGCGTTTCCCTTTCCCAGGGATATAAAAACTTAGACCCCTTTGGGGAAAAAAACCCCCCCTTCTTTATTAAATTATTAGAAAAAGTCCTTTCACCAAACCCGGTGTAGAGCAGAAAAAAAATGGGGAAAATTTTTAAAAGGGGTTTTTTACTCACTTAACTCCTGATTCTCCCAAAGTCCTTCCTCGGGCGCCTCTCCCCCGAATTCACCAGGGGGGGGCACGTCAACCCACCCCCAAACCCGGGGCTGGCTTTCCCCGACAAACCCAAAAGAAACCGGAACCTTCCTTTTGAAAATCCCCCACGACCGGGGCAGGGCCCCAAACGCCAAAGGCAGGGAGCACCCCCCAGCTTCCACTCCCGTGCGGACATGCCATCTGTAAAAATCTTCACCCCCGGGCAGCCCAAACGTCTACGGGAGGGAGCTCCCCCACTTCCCCCACTTTCCCCTACGGAGCATGCCACCTCTACCAACAAAGGCTTTGGGGCACCCACCAATTTTCTATCCCCGTTCCCCAAAACCCTTTAAAAAAAAATTTTTCACTTTGCTCCCCCCTGAAAAACTAACCACCATTCCCTTTCCCTCCCCACCCGCACTTTCGGATAAAAAGAAATAAATTAAAAATTTTTTAACCCAAAAAATTAAACAAACAAAACAATTTTAAATTTTATAAACAACAGCTTGTCTCCTCACACGGCCCGAACCATCCGAACTAAAAACAAGGGAAAAAAAAAAATTTTATAAACTTGTCAAACATATTCATCGTAAAACAAAATTTAAAACCCTAAACAAAAAACCCAACTGTAAAGAAAATGAAATATTAAAATTTTAAAAAACACAATCTTCCAAATTAAAACCCGGGGCCCCTCTCTCCCCCGGACTTACTACGTCTTACCTCTCCGGTCTGTCCCACAGCCGAACGCAAAGCCCCTTCTCCTCGGTCTGTCACGCAGAACAGCTAAACACGGGCCGGCCACACTAAAACTTTAAGCTCCCCGTTAAAAAAATGCACGAGATCCATGCATCTCCCCCTAAAACCTGTGCACGGGCAAAACACATGTCTGCATCCCCCAAACAAACATTTTTTACAAGTTTTGGGGGCGCTTAAAACACTGCAAAAAAATAAAAGCACCTCTATTTCTATACAAAAAACAATTAAATGAAAACCCCAAAAAAAAAAATTTAAAAAATTTTCTTTAAAAACGAGGGGGAAAAAATGGAGAAGGGAAAGGTTTTTGGGCTCTGCGACTCAAAAGAAGCCCACAGTTTTCTTCCCAAACTCTGAACGCTTCCCAGCGGAAATGCCAGTCGGGGGCCCCGACAGGGAACCCCCCCCGCGAAAGGTTTGAAAAAAAAACTCACTGGGCTACCTGCACAGCACGGAAAGGTTTAAAAAAAAAAAAGTTACCGATCCCAAGTACGGTTTCTAAAAGAAAGGGGCTACAGTAACATTGTTTAATACCCTCTTTTTTCGACGCCCGCGTCCCCCCATACCACCAGCCCGGAAAGTCGCCATGACAACAATAACCTACAGTTTTCCCCAAAAACAGGGGAAAAACAATTCCACTAGAGAAAAAAAAAACAAATATTTTAGGGGCGTGTGTATATGTGTGTATGTGTGTGTGTGCGTGTGTGCGGACAAGTTCCGGCAGCTCCCACTCTGGCAACACCGCGCTCTACAGCACGAGCAACAGTGCGGTGGGGCTCACCGAAAAAAAAAAAAAAAAAAAAACTATGTCCGGCTGCCCCCACTCTGGCAACACCGCGCTCTACAGCACGAGCAACATGTGTGGGGCTGGCCGGAAAAAAAAACAAAACAAAAACCTAGCGACGAAATCCGAGAGAAAAAAAAAACACTAGCGTCCGATACAACCCCCTGTACTCAACAACCCGGTAGAGAAAAAAAAAAAACAAGAATTGGCTAAATACAAACAGGAATGGAAGACTGAGCGGCAACAGAAGGGCAAGACTTACGGCCGTACCTGCGTGAGGTACCCGCGAAGAGTCTGGAAGCGGTCGACTCCTCCTGTCTCACCTCGACCCCCGAGTCACGCCGGATGTTCCCTCAGGCCACCAAAAAGACTCCCTTCACTCTAAGTCACCCAGCCAACCACCCACGAACAAACACGACAAACTGACTAAACATATACAAAACATACAAAACTAACAGGCACTCCGCGAAACGAGAGAGAGACAGCCAGAGCCCTTCACATCCCGGACGAGCCCCCACAATTGTCACGACCGACCCCTGGAGGTCTGCCCTGACAGGATCGTTCCTAGGTGGGAGTGAAGGGAGTGACTGACCTCACACGCTCCGCAAGAGACCACACAATAAAGATTACGATACAACACCCCATTTATTCACACCAGCAAAATGAACATTCCAACACGCGCACCAGCACGATCACAATAAAGCACTCCAACGCACACAACATGCACAATCACGATCAAGCACTCCAACGCGCACAACATGCACAATCACAACAAGCACTCCCACACCCACAACATGCACGATATAAATAAATATTTTCGCCATACGACGTACACGATCACAATTACAGCATTCCAGCACATATGACATGTACACAATTATAAAGAAATATTCCATATTGACCCTTTCTCACACCACGGAGTGCATCCACATCCCTGCCCCTGTCAAGTCCGCAGGGCACCCTTCGCACTAGGTGCTCCGATCGGTTGGTTCTCGCAGGAGTCGCCCAAAGCCGACACCCTCGACTCCAAGCGGGCAGTGAAGAGCGTGTCCCGGGGGGGGGGGGGGGGACGTAGCTGTTACTGGAGGTCCTGGACGGGGGTCCAGGCCGGCCAGTCGAGACGGCGGGCTCCCCTAGCAGTCCACGGTCCCGACCAAGGCGTGGCCTCGACCAGCGCGTGGCACCATCTCGTCCGTGGTCTCAGCCAGAACGTGGCCTCGACCACACGTGGCACCATCCAGTTCGTGCTCCAGGTGAAGCCCCCGGGAGGGGGGAGGACGTAGCTGGGAGGAGAGTCGGAGAGGAGGAAAAGAAGAAGGAAGGAGGAAGAAGAAGGGTACTGAACCCTGCCGTCAGTACCGTCTGACCATTGCTGTCAAGTCTTAGCCACTCGCATGAGGGGCGAGGGGAATGTATTCAACGCACACAGTAAACCCATTGAATCAAGTCTTCTCACACGATGCAGGTAAAAGACTGCATTAAATCAACAGGTTATAAAACAAATATGAATTATCTTCACCCTTCTCTCACTCACGCTTAACGTTTTCCTTCCTTAGGAAATAAATCAACACAGCGACCATCGCTAATAACTGCCACCACATTTGCAAATAATAATTCAATGCACAACTGTCACATTTTATAAACACATTTCAAAATAACACAAATCTCCAACCACGCATCCGAACGACAAATCATGCGCACGCACGCTCGTGAACATAAAACTCGCTCTCCTTGCACACACAAACAGACGGTGGCCGAAGGATAAAAGTCCGGCGAATGTGACAGGGGCGGACGAGCGAGACCAAGCAAGTTCCAACCCTGAATCACCAGGTTCTCTCCCTTCCCCACCGACTACCGCATCACCAGATACATAAACAGAGAAAGAATTTTGGAAATAATTTAGAATGCCAGTTAAAGATGGAATTAACCAGAGAAAAGGTCTCACACAATATTTCTCTTACAATTTCGAAAACAAAAGAAATTGCCAAAAGCGAAGACAACCGCTAACAACGACAAATCAAAACAAACAGACCACGAAACTGATGCTTACCAGCTACCCTGGGTGACCCCGAAGAGGCGGGTCAAAGGACTCTCTCTACCCTGCCAGTCGAGAGGACAGAGGCGAAGAGCGGAGACAGAAGAAATGATGTCCCTCTCCTACAGGCCGACTGCAGGAATTGAAAGTACTGACTGTACTCTCGACGATAAGGTAAAGAACCAGGACTGGAGCAGGCGCCCCCAGAGACATCTTCCGCTCGAGTCAAGAGCAACCTCCCTCAGCAATGCGACCAACATGCCATGCGCTCACAGAGTGAGCAACTTCAAACTAAAAAACGAAGCACGTGCGACAGGTAAAAAGACAGGCGAGAGGCCGATAGACAGAAAGTTCGAGAGAAAGGTACCGGCCACCCGTGAACTTGCAGATGAATAGCGCGGGGGTGGAATTAGAGAAGAGAGAGAGAAAGCAAACCGAAGTTGAGCTAACCACCCCCAAGGGCAACTGCACCACAAGCCACCCTAAGGGACGGAACACGACAACAGCAACGACAATAAACAAATAAGTAATTCCCGCCCCCGTTGGCAAATCTCCCAAAGGACTTACTAGGGGCCTTACGCCTCCCCGGTTTTGCCCACGCAGACGCGGCACCTCTCTCCCCTTGGGTCTTACTGCAACAGCTAAACTTCGCCCGGGCCAAACATACAAACTTAAAGCTCCCCCCTTTTTTTTTTTAAAAAACTGCACAGTTTCCATCCCATCTCCCCTCTAAAACCTGTGCAGGGGCCCACACATGGCGGTTTCATAAATATCAAACTTTTAAATTTTTTTTGGGGTCCGTTATCCCACTGCAAAAAAAAAAAGAACCTCTATTTCTATACTAAACACAATTAAATAAAAAATTTTTAAAAAAAATTTTAAAAACATTTTCTTTAAACGGGGGGAAAGCCGGGAGGGGAGAAGGTTTCGGTCTCTGCGACTCAACAGAAGCCCAAAATTTGTGTCGCTATACTCTAAACCCTTCCGGGGAAGTCCAGGGCCCTCACGGGGAAGCCCCCACCCGAAGGGGTAAAAAATTTATCACGGGCTTCCTGTTTCAGCACTGGAATAGGTGAATTTACCGTACCCGAAGTACGGGAAAAAAATTTTAAAAGGACTACATTTAAAAATTTTAAATTTCCCTTCTTCTTCGCGCCCGCTGCGCCAAAAACCCCCAGCCCGGACCCCGCCATAAAAACAATATCCAAAATTTTTCCCCCAAATACGGGGAAAAAAAATTCACTAGAAAAAAAAAAAAACAAATATTTTGGGGGCGTGTTTTAAGTGTGTTGGTGTGTGTCGGGGGCGGACAATTTTCCGGGCTCCCTCCCCAACTTTTGGAAACACCGCCTCTACACACGAGAAACCCTTTGCGGGGGGGTTCACCAAAAAAAAAAAAAAAAAAAACTTTTCCCGGGCGCCCCCACCTGGCAACCCCGCGCTCTACACCCCCAAAAACTTGTGGGGGGGCGGGCCCCCGGAAAAAAAAACAAAAAAAAAACCCCTAGGGGACGAAATCCGGAAAAAAAAAAAAACCAAGCGTCCGTTACAACCCCCCAAAATCAAAAACCCCGGAAAGAAAAAAAAAAAAAAAAAAAGGCTAAATAAAAAACAATGGAAACGAGGGGCAAAAAAAAGGGCAAGACTTACGGGCCGTCCCTTTCGTGGGGTACCCGGGGGAAAAGGATCGGGGAAAGGCTCGACCCCCCGGGTCTCACCCACCCCCGAGTCCCCCCGGGAAATTTTCCCCTCGGGCCCCCAAAAAAACCCCCCTTCACCTAAGCCCCCACCAACCACCCACGAAAAAAACCCCGACAAACTACAAAAACATTTTCAAAACTACAAAACAAAACAGGCACTCCCGAAACGAGAGAGAAACACCACCCCCTTCCATCCCCCCAGCCCCCCAAAATTTGCCAACACCAAACCCCCTGGGGCCCTCCCGGGAACAGGATGGGTCTAGGGGGGATAAAGTGCCCTGCCCCGCCCCCACCCCCCAAGAGACCCACAAAAAAGATTACATAAAAACACCCCTTTTTATTCACACCAGAAAAATTAAACCCCCCAAACACCCCAAAACCAGCACGATCAAAATAAACCCCTCCAACGCACACAACATGCACAACCACGATCAACCCCTTTCCAAAAGGGCGCCAAAAAATGCACAATCACAACAACACCCCCACACCCACAACATCACGTTTAATAAATAAAAAATTTTCGCCATAAACACACAACATCACAATTACAGCATTCCAGCACATATGACATGTACAAAAATTTAAAAAAAAATTTTTCCCAAAAAAAAAAACCCTTTTCACACCAGGGAGGGGGATCCACTTCCCCCCCCTTTCCCAAATTTCCGGGGGGAAAACCCCGCCCGAAACTAGGGCCCCCGATGGGGTTGGTTCCCCCGGGAGCCCCCCAAACCCGAAAACCCCCTCACCCCCAAGGGGGGCGGAAAAGAGCGGCCCCGGGGGGGGGGGGGGGAAAGGGTACTTTTACTGGGGGTCCGGGAGGGGGGTCCGGGCCGGCCACCCGAGCGGGGGCTCCCCTAGCCCCACGGCCCCCCACCAAGGCGTGGCCTCGACCAGCGCGGGGCCCCCATCCGTCCGGGGGCTCAGCCAAACGGGGGCCTGGGACCACACGGGGCACCATCCAGTTCGTGCCCAGGGAACCCCCCGGGGAGGGGGGAGGAGGGACTGGGAGTGGGGCCCGAGAGGGGGAAAAAGAAGAAGAAGGAGGGGGAAAAGGGTCTGAACCCTGCCCCCATACCGTCTAAACCAATGCTTTCAAGTTTTACCCCCCTCCTTTAGGGGCGGGGGGAATGTATTCAACGCACAAAAGAAAACCCCCTTGAATAAAGTCTTTTTCCCACATCGGGAAAAAGACTGCAAAAAATAAACATTTTTATAAAACAAATTTTTAATTATTTTCCCCCTTCTTAAACCCAAACCACGCTTAACTTTTTCCTTCCTTGGGAAATAAATCCAACACAGCGACACGTTTAATAACCCCCACCACATTCAAAAAATTTAATTAAAGGGCACAACTGTCAATTTTAAAACAAAATTTCAAAATAACCCCAAACCCCCTCCCAACCACGCATCCAAGAAAATCAGGGCGCCGAAACGCTCGTAAACCCAAAAAAAAAAAAAAACTCCCTCCCTCCTTGCACCCACAAACAAGGGTGGCCAAAGGGATAAAATCCGGCGAATGTGACAGGGGGGGACAAAGCGAGCCAAAGAAATTTTCCAACCCTGAATCACCCAGGTTCTTTTCCCTTCCCCCCCCGACTACCGAAATCACCAGATACATAAACAGGAAAAAGAATTTTGGAAAAATTTAAAGGGCCTTTTTAAAAGGGGAATTAACCAGAAAAAAGGTCTCACCAAATTTCTTTTAAAATTTTCGAAAAAAAAAAGAAAATTGCCCCAAAAGCGAAGACAAACCGGGCCAAACCCAACGACAAATCAAAACAAACGACCACGAAACTAAAGGTTTAAACCACTCCCCCGGGGTGCCCCCCGAAGAGGCGGTAAAAGGGGAATTCTCTTTTCCCTCTGCCATCGAGAGGACAGAGGCGAAGATGGGGAGACAAAAAATGATGCCCTCTCCTAAAAGGCCACTGCGGGAATTTAAAGTACTAAACCTAAACCCGAACATAATAAAAAACCAGGACTGACCCAGGCCCCCCCCCAGGGGAAATTTTTCCCCGCTCGAGTCGGGAGCAAAAACCTCCCTCAGAAAAGGCGCCCAACATCCCATGCGCTCACAGAGTGAAAATTTTTTCCCAAACTAAAAAAAAACCCGAAGCCGGCGACAGGTAAAAAGACGGGCAGGGGGCCGATAGACAGAAAATTTCAAAAAAAAGGGTACCGGCCACCCGGAATTTGGGGAAATGCGGGGGGCCTGGTTAGAAAAGGGAGAAAAGGGGAAAGAAAACCGAATTTTGAGCAAAACCCACACCAAGGTCCCAAACGGAAACCACAAGCCACCCTAAACGGATAAAACGACAACGCAACGACAAAAAAAAAAATTAAGAAAAATTTCCGCCACCCAAGGGGGGGTCGAACCGTGGGCCTCGTGACAAACTCGTGAAAACCTTTCAAAACAACATCATTCACCCCAAAAACGTACCAGTTTTCTGGCAAAAAACATCGGGGCACGGCTCATTTTTTTGGGAAAAAAACAAAAAACCCCGACCAACAACGCCCCCTACAGACAGAAACCTCCAAAAAAAAACCAACACAACAGGCAACGGAAAAAAACAAAAGGAGACAAACGCAAAATAACTTCTCCTAAAAACAAAACCCTAACAAAAATAATACCAGAAAAAGAAAACACCGGCCCAGAAGTCAGCAACATTTTCTTCACACAAAGACCGGACAAATCCTACACGTCCTCACAACGGAACCCCACCACGCTTCCACCAATGCGGGACAGGGAAAGGGGCTTTCAACGACTACAACAGACCTTACAAAAACCAAACACGGCGAACGATAAAAACGAAAGGGGCAACTACACGGAAAACCCACAGACCACAGCAACTACTCCCCACCCTTACTGACCCCAATGAATCAAAACAAGCACTTACACAAACAACGTGACCACACAAGGACTTCCGGGGAAACCGCAACAGCTAACCCCAATTTCGACTGGGAAAGAGTACAAAAAAAACCGTTATTGGGGCTATGGATTTGGGAACAAGCAACTGGGGAACTTTCGCTTTTTGGGGGAAAATTTCATATAAAAAAAAAAAACGAATCCTTTTTTTTGGGCGTTTTAATATGACAGTGTCAGGTAAAATACATAGCACCACAGGGGTGCGCTTTTTTGAATTTTAATCCTTTGAAAATTTTCCCCCTTTTTTCCCCTTTTTACTTGGTTTAAATCACAGTATACTTTTTTTTTTGGATAATATAATTTTTAATAACATCGGTTTTCAATTTTTAAAAAAAAATATGGTAAGAAAAAAATTAAGATATTTCGTGGAAAATTAAAGGGTTTAGGAGACAATCGTGGTAGGAGATTAACAAATTGTTTTAAGAAGAAAACACAGAAAGTGTTCTGAATTTTAAAATAGTAATATTACAAGAAACTCATCTTGAACGAGGAAAAATTAACGATATCCCTTTAACCAGGGAATTTTCCCCCGGTTCTTTAAAGCCAAAGGGAAAAAAAAAACAAGGCTCCCAAATCGGGGGGTATCATTTTTTTTTCAAAAAGGAAAATACAAATCAAACAAGTTTTTTACCCAACGAGTAAATTTTGACTTTTTTTGGTTTAAATTTTTTCTTCCCAAAAGACGAACTTTATTCTTCCCCCGGGGTTTTATAAAAAACCCCCTAATCGTCGTCTTAAAGGGCGTGTTAAAACGGTGCCATTTGGGGAAAGTTGGAAAAAAAACAAACATTCTTTTACCCCAAAGGGAAAAATTTTAAATTTTTGGGGAAATTTTTAAAAAAGCAAGAACTGGACAAAGAAAAAATTTTAAAATGACACGGGCGGTGAAAAAAATTTGTATGCAACCCCAATGAAAAATCCTATAATGTTTTTCACAAACGATCTCCAAAACAGCGTTACAAAAAAAAATTTGGAAAGAAAAAAAAATTAAAATTTTTTTTGGGAAAAAAAATGTTTCACTTAAAGGCCACTTACCTTTGGGGATATTCAAAAGAAATTGTACGGTTTTAAAAACAAAAAAAAAGCGTTTAGAAAATTTCAAATTTTATCACAAGACCTTTAAAGAAAATGTTATTGGGAACAAAGGTTTTTAAACCCTCTAAAATTTTGTCAATTTTTCCCATTAAAAAGCCAAAAATTTCTTCCTAAAAGTTGGCAAAAATAACCTAATATGAAAACAAATGCCATGCTTTACATGCTCCCCCTTTCGTAAAAAACACGTCAAAAAAAAGGGCACAAAAATTCACAAAAAAACCCCGGGTTTTTCGGGCATTTATTTAGGATGACGAATCTGCAGGGGAAACGAAATAAAAATTTTAAATAACCCAAACATAAAGAGTTTGTTTGGAAAGAAATTTTAAAAAACGTATGGGGAAAAAACACAAGATCATGATACGGAGAAACCCCGGGCCCCCTTTATTGGGAAAAAATGGTTAAAGATCTGACCCAAACAATTTTAAACCAGCATCGCTATCACTCAAACAAAGACAAACGCAAAAAAAGAGAAAAAAACCGGGGGAAAATAAAAAAGGGTTTTGAAAAATGTTTTTTTTCCTAAGGAAAAAATAAGATCAAATTTTAAATTTCGGGTGGGAAAAACACCCTTTTAAAACGATAAACCCCAGGCCCAAATAAATTTTCAAAATGGAAGGCATACAAAAATATTTTAAAAAGACAAAAAAATATTTACAGAGACAAACTTGTTAGAGGGGAACTAAAAGAAGCCTTTTAAAAGAATCTAATCAAGGGGAGAACACTAAAAAAGAATTGAAAAAAATACAAAAACGAATCAAAATGAAAAAGGGAAAGGAATCCTTTAAGACAAATGGATATCCACTTGAAAAAAATTAAACAGGGAAAATTGGAAAATTACAGAACGGGGGGGAAAAAAAACCCTATAGAGGCAAAAAAAGTCAAGCGGAAAAGTTTTTATATAAAAACCCAAAAGTTGATGAACCAATTTTATTTTCAGAAAACCCCAAAAAAATTTCGAAATTCAAAAAAAAAAAAAAGCCACGGAAAGGGAGGGAATCCAAAATGAAATAATCAAAGCCATTTTGCCTAATATAATTATACCTCTTAAGAATAAATAATTACTGGGTACTAAGAGTGTGGCCAGTATCCCACTTTGTGGAAACATGGCATTTGTGTGCCCATTTATAAAAGCGGCGATCCTCCAAATCCTAACAATTATCGGGGAAATTACTTTAAATTGCTGCCCTGAGTATGCTTTCTGTCAAATATTACACAATAGGATAACAAATTAAAATAGAAAACAGAGATTTAAATTATAAAAGAACAGGCAGGATTCGAAATCCTACAGAACAACAGACCAGATATTCATTTTTAAAAAGATCATTGACATGAAATAAGAAAAAAAAGGGCAGACTATACGGGTTGTTTTGTAGACTTAGAAAAGCATTTGACAGCAAAATGGCATGACGCTTTGCTTCTGAAATTATACAATATAGGTATCAATGGCTATTGTTATCGGGTTATGAAAGATATGTACACAAACGCGATGGTTTGTGGAAAATCAAATAATGGATTTAAAAGATCATCCCGGTCAAACAAGGACTTCTCAAGGCAGTTCGCTTAACCTGACGTTCTTAATATCTTTATAAAGGATATTTCAAACTATATTGATAACAATGATTCTCCTTTATAAACAAGCTGAAAGAAACACGAATATCGCATATATTATATCTGACGACATAGTATGTTGTCAAACACAAAATTGAGATTACAAACAAAACTTAATCAAATTCATGATTATTGTACAGAATGGGGCATAAAACTAAATAAAGATAAAACAAAAGTTTTTCATATTCACTAAAACTGACTCAAAATTTTCAACCCCATTTACATGTGGAGGTGATCCTCTTGAATACAGTAATGAATACAAGTATTTAGGAAAATTCTTCATAAAAACGGGGAGTTACATAAGGCACAAGATCATCTAGCAAAACAAGGTAACAAAGCTGTACATTCCTTACACGTAAAAGGGAGAACATTCAATGTATCATCAACAGCAAAACCTTTGATGCTTTTATTTTCACCAGTTATGCTTTATGGCGCAGAAATTTGGTTTCCATTTACAGAAAAGATAGGACAGTTGAAAAGCAGTCTACAATGTTCGACATTTATCACAAATACCTATTATCCAATAAAACCGAATCGAGAACGAAAATGTAAAATTTTGCAGACATATATTAGGCGTACACAGAAAAGCAATGAAATTGCCAGTTCTAGATGAACTTGGGAAATTCCTTTAGTCAAGAAATAATGATCAAGTATCATGTTTTGGATCCATATAATGGAATCAAAGGAAGACTCATAACTAAGAGAAGCGTACGAAGATCTTGACCCACATCTTTATGGAAATCTTCTGTGAAGATGATCTTAAGTAATATTGGAATGACACATGTATGGAATAACCAAAGTAACACTTAACCCTCAAAAATTGCGTTATGCAATAAAGAGAAAATTACAAAGTGAATATATACACTTTTTTGGGAAAAAGAAAAAGAAAGAGCACCAAGTTAAAATTTATAATGACATCATAAATAAATATCGGCTTTTAACCGTACCTCATCAAATGCACAAATAAAAATTACAAGAAAGAACTTTGTAAATTAAGAATTAGTGCACAGACCTCGCAATAGAAAGAGGTAGATATTCCCATATTAAGCGTGAAGACAGAAATGAAAAATTTGCAATATAATAGAAGAGAGTACATTTTTAACTCTTGTGAACGTTACGATTAAATCAGGAATACGTTTAGAAAATGTTCATAACAAAGGATAAAACGCTACAAAAATTGAAAAAGTACTTGATGCTAATATACCTTTAGATTTAAATTGCGAAAAATGTATATGACTGCTTTACTAAAGTTTTTTTTAATGAAAAAAAAAACCATTTTATTTCTTGGGCGATGAGTTGTTTTTAAACATTGCCATCTTGTGTTTATAAAAACCTTTAATGTGTTTAGTGACAATAAAAAAAAAAAATTTTAAATTTTACACACACACACACACACACACACCACACACACACACAACCACAACACACACAACACACACCCACACACACACACAACCCCACACACCCCCACACGATACGGGGTTCTTTCATAAGTATTTAGTCCCCCACATTAAAGGGGACTTCCCATCTTTTTTCATCCTGCAGCCCCAAAACTTTTTTTCCCCTTCAAGATTTGGGAGAAATTTAAGAATGGGTAATCACTGCTTGTACATACCTGGTGCTTTTTTCTCAGATGAAAAGCTTTAAAAATGCTTTCAAATCAAATAAACTGATGACCCATTTCAACTTTTTAAATCGTATAAATAAACACAAAAACTCGGAGCACTTTTTCCCCTTTCCTGTGACAATACCCAAAAAGCGTTCTAAACACTAACATTGCTTTAAAAACCCACCAAAACAGAAAATCAAGTCACATACTTAAAAAGAGATAACAGGGGCAACGTTTGCCTGTACTTCGCTCATAGATTGTCAGACAGCTGTAAGAGTTCCATTAAAAAAGCCCTACCCGATAAAAAGAAAATTTTTT
>JAFLJL010000887.1:0-42500 GCA_018398815.1 Conus ventricosus
AGTGGCCTATCGAGTTTTTCCACAAGCAGCTAGAGAGTATAATCTTCTTTATGGCAGTGGTCTGCTGAGTAGTCTGCTTGCTCCTCACACTTTAATAGTTCGTCACAATCCATTTTAAAAAGCAATAAAAAATAATATAATACTTTTAAAACCATGAGTTTAAAGCTGGTTAATTATGCAGTGCCTGTTGTTGGCTTTTATAGTTTATTCAACCCTT
Source organism: Conus ventricosus (assembly GCA_018398815.1). NCBI lineage: Eukaryota > Metazoa > Mollusca > Gastropoda > Neogastropoda > Conidae > Conus > Conus ventricosus. Next base: position 218 of record JAFLJL010000887.1, read on the forward strand.
GCAAAATGTTTGTTAGGAATAAACCACCCAACATGGGAAAGATAGAAGATTCGCCAAAACTAGTTGCAATCTTATTTTTAGCTTTAACAACAAAAGATTATCTGATTAAAAAGCACATAGACAGTCTTTCGTTTTTGATTATTTTAATTATTATTTTTAGTTAATAACAAGATGAGTGAAAAAAAGATTATCAATACGATTTACCATTCTGCTGTAATTACCGGTCTTAGTATAGGATATAGTGTGTTAGCAAAAAAAAATGTTTAAAATGAGGCCGGCTGACCTAGAAAGGTTAGACATTGAGGATGTTGTTAAGGTTTAGTTGTAATTACTGCAGGAATTGCGTCAAAAGACTTTCTTGTTACACAGGGGATTATCACAGAAAATATTATGCATAGAAAGATTAATTCATAAAAATAATGTATAAAAAGATGTCTCGATTGGTTCTGATGGTGGGCGGAGCTATTGTTAATGCTTTAGCCTTTTCTGGAAGCAATTATATGTTTAGTAAATTGCGGTCCGATGAAGAGTGAGAACGCCATAACAAGGCAATGGAAGATTTAGCCAAGGCAAGAGACGCTTATGAGAAAAGACGAATTGCTCACTTAGACTTTATTAATAAAAAGTTAAGAGACAGGGGAAAGCAGACACACATTTACAGACGTTGATGACGCAATGAATGAGTATTACTTAGTGACAGAAAGAAGTATCTAACATCGCCACCGCCAGAACTGTCTGACTTTTATGAACCATCTGAAGAACAGAAGACTGCAAAGATAGTTTTTATTGTAGTTGGAATGACCTCAGTCTATCTTGTTGCTCACTTTCTTGTGTAAAAAAAAGCATTTAAATACAGTTCTTTCTTATGGATAAAATATATTATTCTCCTAAAGGGTATTGGAAAGGAAAGACTGCTATTGAAAAACTGAGTAAAGCTGCTAGAGTGTCTGAATCAGATGCGAAAGACTGGCTTTCAAAACAAGCAATTTGGCAAATATATCTGCCTGCCCCCAAAAGAATAATAAGGCCTAGATTTGTTAACTCAGTTCCAAATGACACCCACCAGATGGACTTGCTGTATCTTCCACATGACAAAGTTAGAAGAAAAAAGTTTAAGTATGCTCTGACAGTTGTTGACATGGCTTCAAGGTATAAAGACGCTGAACCTTTAACAGATAAAAGCTCAACTGCTGTGGCTGTAGCTTTACAAACAAATTAAACATCGAGGCCCATTAAAGTATCCTAGGAGATTCAATTTGATGGGATGGAAAAGAGTTTATAGTCTGTACACCCTCCTTTTTTTAAACATCATGTTTACCGGTTAAGAGAGGATCCCAGGCAACCATCGATAACAAGCCTAGTAGAAACTTTAATAAGAAACTAGCTGAACGCCTGTTTACCTATCATATCGCAGAGAAAATATGGATAGAGAACGCAACACAGAATGGGTTATGAGATAGCCAGCAGTCTTACGTGCTATGACAATGAAGAAATTTAAAGAACAGGCCTTAAACTCGTAAAACACGTAATCAAATTAAAAAAAATTAGCATTACCTTAAGATGTTGGCAAGGTGAATCAAAACTCTTGCCGTTGGACTAAAAGTAAGATACTTATTTGCTCCTGGAGAGGCAGATGGCTATGTTAGAATTTAGACTCTACAGATCCTATAGGAGCGTAAATTATATGAAGTTTGAAAGAATAATGAAAACAACCCTTATCCCGTATATTATTTAAGAGACACTTCAAAATAAGTCCTGCCCCTAAAAGATCCTTTGTTCGTGAAGAGAGTTTGCAAAGTTGGTCCCACCAAACTCAGTGAGTTTTTTAAAAAAAAGTATTTATTTTTGCTAAACTTTATAATTTTTTTTGTGTTAAACTTATTTTGTTGGCTATTTTGGGTTTAACTGATCATTTGTTGTTTTTCAATGTTCAGTTTAGATTGCATCAGTGTCTACCTGTTGGAAGTAAAGTCGTTCTCCACTACCTTTTGAAGATCAATTTTTGCCGTGCTATAATCCTACACCATCAGCATAAGCTTCCTGAAATTTCTTCGTTCATAATGTTTTCCCATCCTGTAAATGATTTGCTTATTCTTAATCTTAATGACAAAGGTTTTTTTTGGTGATGCTAGGCAACAATGGTAATGTGCTTTTTGTAATTTAGGAGTTTAATTTTTTTAAAACGCACTTACAATCATAACATGCACCTAAACCAAACGAAGGACCCCTAATGCTAAAGACTGGCGCTCCAACCCCATTAGCTAAAACAGCAACACTAGAACATCCAGCACTTACGCTAGCAACAGCTTATGAGCCAGTAATTACATAAGAAATAGGTATTTAAAGCTTAAGCATATTTCTTTCTAGTAACCCTATACTTATCCAATCACTTTCTATTACCTTTTGAGTTCAGGTGATTGCTCTAACCTGAAACTGTTGACCTCCATTTTTTAAATTAAGATTATTTAAAATAGTCTGTACATAGCTTCTATTAATCCTACTGCAGCACTTCATCAAACAGAGTAAAACGCATAAAATTAACATACTTAATGAAAATAAAATCAAGTATTGGTAGTTTGTCTTTTGTCAAACCATCGACAGTAACCTTGTCAGATGATACAGATGGTGTATATTTCCATCCTCCGTTTTTAGTAATTGCAAAACGAGCTTAAGAGGGCATCCAAGTTTTTTCGGCCTTTATTTGTATATACCTCAATTAACGTATGTTCTGCAAACTAGGATCAACCTCCCTTGGAGTATAAAATAAGCAAAAAGCATCGTTCATTTTCTAGGCAACGGTTGTAGTTTTGGGTAAAATCTAAGCGACCACGAGTCATCCCCCACTTCGCAAAGGACCGCTTCTCTGTAGCATATATTCATAACCCCGCTTATTATTTCAATCTGTTCTTTCTGTTTGTTCCTGGGACAAGGCTAACAAGAATGTGTCCTGCATTAAGGCTTTTCTAAAATTGTTTTTCTTATCAAAGTATACATTAGGGCTTCGTAGTTCAAACTTTAAATTCCAACAGATTTCAGGAAAGCAACGCCCATGCATTCTCTCGTTTATGAAGTATGTATACATGTTTTGCCCAAATCGTTTGCTTAAATTTTCTTATCTCTTCAATGGTAGGATATTGCTGTCCGTTTTTTCTTCAATTTCAGTTTCTTGTAACCGCCATCATCTGTGTACTCAAATCCATAAACAGTTCCTGCACTCCTATTAAGATCAAAACTCTGTTGTGTCCTGCTAGGTTCTTTTAGCTCTACTGCAGTGCATTTAGGAGCTAGCTGCGCTTTTGATCTGCCCCTCCGAAGACATTCTTTTTAATATTAAAATTATAATAAACAAACGTATGTGAACTGGGGGGGGGGTCAGTCCGCAAGCATAGTTTAGCTTGCTTAGATTTTTCGAACTGCTCTTTTTTATTTTTTTTTAGCTCCATCTTTGTCCCTTATTATATAATTTTCCACTTGAAACATTCTTCAAAACTATCTTTTGTCCTTAGTGTAAAATAATACGACCGATTTCACTGCGATCTAAAGTCTTTTAAGACAGCAATATATTTTTGAGTTAAAAGCCACACAGAAACTAAGGGCGTGCGACCACTAAAGGCTAGCTTAGACAGAGCTTTCTTGGGTGTGAACAATGTCATTCGTTCAGCTGAGCAGTCATCAATAGTAAACATGGTTTCGGTTCCCTCAAATAGTCTATATAAAGTTCTAAACAGTCGCTCAGTTTTTGTCGCTAGTTATCAACTAGAAATATATTCTCGTCTGTCCACATAAACTTCCTTTCTTTGTAAAGACTTGTTGTGCTTAATGGTTGTGCAGAATATAACATGTGCTCCGTAATGAAACCTGTTTATTGTTTATTAAACAAATCAATTATGAAGACAGTTTTTCCCACACGCCAGTAATCCCACAGATAAGAGTAACAGTGCGGATCTTTGGGCAGACACTTCATACTATCCATTTGTTTTTTAATAGGTTATTTCTTCTGCATTTTAATAAGCCACCGTCTTTTAGCCTGTTTTTTCAATGTTTAACTGAGGGCATCACAAACCATAAAAAACATGCATTTGTATGGTGGCGTTTCCCGTCTGCTTTCTTGTAAATATTTTTATTTTTATACCATCTTGGCCCTACCCTTTCTCGCGACATCCAAACAATCTGTTTGTCAAATTTAGATCTAAAATCCAACCATCAAGCCCATATTTGGTTGTTAAGTGTCTTGAGTTTTACATCATAAAGGCGAAGTTTTTACATACACGATCAACTAAACTGCAGTATCTTTTTGCCTACCTACATCGAACAACTTTCTTATTTCATCAAAGTGTTGGTGAGGTAAAAGTTCGCGGCCCAAATACAACTGATCAGACTTGCCCATTTATTCACAGTCAACCTTCTCAATTTTTGGATTATAAACGCTTCTGATTCTCTATGAAAGGAGCTGTCCTTCAGTAAAACAAGACAAAATTCCTTTTAAAGAATCAGAGACTGATATAGATGTATGTACCAGAGATGTCTCGCTTGTTTCTATTTCTGTAGTGGAGTGCAGAACTCTTTCATAATAAATAACTGTTTTACTTTTATACTAGTTTCTAATTGTTCTTGGCCAGTTCATGGTTAGTTAACAACATCAACACCCAGAGAGAATGTCGCTGACTGTGTATTATAGCTAAGGTCTTTCAGACTTAGAACAACAAATCGCTAGGATTAAAATGTCAGTTCATAAGTACGTTATTCTTTTAGTGCGCCTTGAAATATGGCAGTATGCGTCTTTAACAGTTCAAAATCTAGAGTATGCAGAATCTGTGCCAAATGCTTCTGCTACACTACTGCCTCTTCTTTAACATTGTCACATCCTTTGCATCCCTCCGCTTTAAACCTGTGCCTGAGGCCGTTTGGGCCTAGTATTCCCTGATTAAACGTTCTCTTGTTCTTCTTTTTTAGGCAACCATAGATCAGAATAGAGGGCAAATATGTCTGGCCTCGCTTAGTACAAAGACTTCTCTGCCCTCCATTTGATGTCCATATGTTTAACGATGGCCCTGACTAATTCAACCACAGTAGCATTAGTATCGGTTCTATTTAATATCTATTTTGAATGATAGTTTAGTCAGTGCCTGGCATTATAACATCGCCAGCGGCCAGATCAGGGGAACTTGACTATTAAAGCTGTTCCGGGCGGGCATGAACCGATTGATGGAGTATTTACACTAACTACAGTCTGCTATACCTCTTACGCCATGGGTTCCTTCTCTCTTCTGTATGGATCCGAGTCACAACCGTATGAGTTCATTTTTATAAAACAAAACAGAAATACAATAAAAAATATGGCTGAAGAGTTTGACAGCGATTGATCCTGTTGATGAAGAAGATGAAACAGAACGGGCCTTCAATTGCGAGAACAGCCTGAAGAAGCAGCAGGCCATTGCGTAAAGGCTAAAGGAGAAGTTCTTCACTTTGTTCCTTAAAGCTCGTCAAGAACTAGAAGGAGTAGGCTCTTCATCCCTAAAGCCCGTCAAGAACTATGCGACAGCGAAATCAATCATTCTATAAAAGCATAGTACGGAGAGCTACCAGAAGTAGTTGATCCTAATCGATTTTGAGGAAGATTGTGGCATTTGTATATAAGAACGGTACAGAGACCGTGTAAAAGTTACTTCTACGCAAAACCCAAACAAGTATTTAAAACTAAGCACAATTAGGCGAAAACTCACCTATTGCTAAGCATAACAATTTAAACCTTTTAGAGATTAGAGTCGAAGCCGTTAGCTTTTACAGACTTGGAGCAGGGCTGCCAACACCATTCTGAATACAAAAACACACCCACTTCAAGATTTAAAGATCAACAAGCCGATGATGCAATTAAAGAAAACATATTAATCAATTAGAAGAGCAGAAGAACTAATAGCAGAAATTTAGACGATTTTTAATGTGAGACACAATTAAAAACAATTAACAACTCTGAACCCACTGAGCGTGAAATTGAGGCTCTTAGGAATGAAACGATAGGCTTAGTCGTGACCTTAATGGCCTTAAGAAAGCTTTTACAACTTGTAAGTGAGAACTAGCGGTCAATCTAGGATAACTTTAAGTTTGAATAGAAATATAGAAAAGAAAAAAATAAACTCTCTGATTCAGATGAATAACAATTTAGTGCGAGAATAAAAGGCTAGAATACAGCAGAAAAATACAGGATTTATGGTGCTAAGGAAAGCCAGGTTAGAAATGCTGTCCTACGTAACAGAGCGCAGCTAGCAGCGCAAACAAGCAAGAATCAGAGAAACTATAACAGAATGCTTCATGAAAACACTACTCTAGCAAGAAAGAATAAGACACTGTTCATAGAACAAGGATTACAATAGTTAGTATATAACCGCTATTGGGTTTTGCTATCTCTACACTCGTTTAATTCTTTAACCGCAGTGCACCAACAAGGTCAGTAGGGCGCCTCCAACACCCCAGCTGGTAAAAGTTGGATTAGAAAACACTTACATTCATCCTAGCAAACTTATTAAAGATATAATATATTGTAGCACCCAAAGAGCTTGATGCGCTGGCCTGCATATTGGCAGTGTATGTTAGTTGGGTTTGTCTACAATAGGCAAAGTGGCCGGTTATATGGCCGACCATACTGTGGACGTTAGGAGTGCTTAGCTGCGGATTAATTTTAGTGAAATAAAGTAATGGGCTAATCGCAGTAAAAGGTTAAAAAACAACAAATGCTGTCTTTTCGCTCGTGTGGCTGTCAGGTTGAGGCAGATCAACAGTTGGCCTTGCTTTCTGCTGGGGGGCGCTTATAACTGGATCGCTTTCTTCAGGGCTAAGCACTTTTTTAAAATGGAGGAGCAGGCCTAGTGTTAAGCCTTGATTGTGCCCTAAGTTTTTTTTTTTTTTGGGGTTGGAGGTCGTCTCCAGCCTATGGAGGATTTCATTGTTTATAATTCTGTAACATGCCAATCTGGAAGTCCTAGGCCAGAGGTAGCATTATAACCATGGCCTACAACAAAGTCAACCTTGACCTAGCATGTGCAAGAACGTCTTGATTCTTTGTATCTGGCAGGCAAATCAACAGCCGAGTTAATAACATCTTCTAAATTGGATAAGAAATTGTTTTCTGGTGGACGTCAAAGCCCGTAGATTGATCTAACTAGCAAGACATGGTCTGTTCTTGTGGCCTCCTAATAGACACCAAACGTATGTCCTTAATGGAGTCAATTGAGTCTTTGCACTCGCTGGCATTGTTTTAGACCCTTCCACTTTCATCTAAAAGAAATGTTGCCAAGCATTAGGGTGTTTTTTGTTCTATGGATCCCAAAACGAACTTGTTTGTTTGGTTTGAAAAGAGTGTGGCCAGGCCAGTAGTCATAATTATATTCTCTAAACGTTTTCGCGCCCACAACTACAATGTGCCTAACCCATGATTGCGGTCTAACTTTTGTCTAAAATCAGTTGAAGGATTAATGTTAAATTCGTTGCAAATTCTTTCATATGCATTATTGTCCATTGGGCTTTTAAATGGATTAAACGCGTTGTCGCTTGGAAGGGGCACTTGCAGTTCAGTTAGTATTCGTCTGTACTGGTAATAAACATGAAAGTTATATACTGACCTTACTAAGAGATTGGGGTGGTTTTAAAATGGTTTGCGTATGAAACACCGCAGCCAGTAGTTCGCAGTAAATGGCAAAATTTAACTGATTCTGGAAAAACGTCATAGGGCGTGATGACCATGCTGATGGCACTCTGTCACTCTTTATTGGCGGATTTAAATATCTAGTTAGTGGGTTTACAAGCCCAACTTGAAAGCCATATGATTCATCTACTGCAATGGTTAGTAAACTGAAGTCCAAAGATTTGGGGTTATAAAACGCTCCTACATTGTAAGTGGCACTTTCGTTATATTTAAAGGTTCTATTTTTTAAATAGTTTTTAAAATAGTTATAAAAAAGATGCGCATTTATATAACCCAACAAAACAAAACGTGTGTTTTAACGTATCCAATTGACAATTGGCGTGGATTGTAGGATTGCCTTAAAGAAATTGGTTTTAAAGTAAAATGGATTAACATATTTGAAAGAGCTAAGAATAACTGGGTGGATGTTAAAAACGAACAAGGATATCTATTAAAACATTTAAAAATACCTGATGGCTACTACAACTTTTGTTCTTTAAGAGAAGTATTTAGCGAATTTGGCATCAAGTTAAAAATTAATGAGGCAAATCTTATAATTACTATGAATTTTCCAGAACTTGAAGAAAAAGAGAGTACGTTTTCCTAGAAGCCTTGCTCGAATTTTAGGCTTTTATGGCAGTGGTGAAACATATCATATTAAAACACATATGTAGTAGAAGTGGCCTTTTTGAGTAGTGGGTAGTAGGCCATCCGATTTTCTAATTAACCCAATGCTGTTTGTTCATTTACAAGAGTTAAAGACGAATCGCAATTTGTTTAATGGCAATCCATCTACAGTTTTAAGAGCACTGCCATCAACTAGGTTGGGGTTTTGCGACTATCAGTTAAACACGTTTTGGGGAAAACATCAATTTAAAAAATTAGTTGAGGCCTATAAATTTCATTGGATTAAAAATAACTAATCAAATGGTAAGCCCGTTGTTTGTTCTGATTTATTAATGGTCCTGGAAGTAGAAAGGGAGACTGTTTGCCATTAGTTTTTTTATAATCATAGAGAGAATGTTAATATGCGAGTTCACGATCACCAAATCTTATTTTGCACGTAACCCCCATTTTAAAATAACGATTATGTCGATTTTTGCAGTTTTTGCGTGTTAATTTTGTTTAGAAAACAGGTGTTAATTTTAGCTAAAACTAACATGAGAAGGACGAGATTTGTTTGTGAAAGGGGGGTTTTCGTGCAAAATAAGATGGGTGGGCGTGAACCCGCATATTAACATTCTCTGACACTGAATACGTTGATGACAATCTAAACCGTCCCATTTCTAAAGAAGAAGTTTTATTGGCTCTAAGAAAGATAAAACCTCAGAAAGCTGCCGGCCCAGATCCAGATGGAATTACAGGTGAAGTTATAAAAACTGCTTGCCAGTCAAACGTATTTCTAGAAAAATTAGGAATAGAGTTTGTTAGAACTTACCGCCAATGACATTGACAAACAAAGCACATGACAAGACACGATGCATTTCAACCACTTGGGTCTTCTTCAGGCGAAAAAATAAATCGCATTTAACATGTGGGACAGTACGAACAAAGAACGAAAAAAGAAGAAAGAAAAATGACTTATCCGTTTTCTTCCATGTGGTGGGTGGGCGGAAATGACATGGGGCCAGTGGGATTATGGGAGAGGAAACGGAGGGGGGGGGTGCGTCGGGGAGGTGTGTGTGTGTGTGATATGATAGGGTTGTGTGTCTATTTTTTGGGGATGGTGTGGTATCTTTGTGATGGAAAGTGGAAGTGGTGGATTGATAGTAATGGTAAGGGGAAAGAAGGGGGGGGGGGGGGAGAGACTGAGGGGAGGAAAAAAAAAAAAAAAAAGGATTTTAAGGGAAAAGGATAAAACAAAATTAAGATTAAATAGATGGAGGGTTGCTGTAACTACTGTATGAAGTGAGTGAAGGGGATGTGGTGGTGGTGTATGTATGTGTGTGTGTATGTGTGTGTGTTGGTAGGGGATATTGCCAACTGATGTGGAAGTGGTGGGTACCCAAGGTGAGGATGAAACAGTGTGAATATGGTTTCAGCTTTGTATGGATGAACCAAGGTGTGAGTGTTTTTATTCGGGTATTTCGAGAAAGACTGATTCATTGTAGTTGGCAAAACTGGAATTATCATGTGCAAAACGGCGATAGATTTGAATCATATAGAACATTCAGACATTCACGCTGTTTACCTGTATAATATATATATATATATATATATATATATATATATATATATATATATATATATATATATATATAATATATATATATATATATATATATATATCGATGAAGATGGACAAACAACTAAAGCGTATCATCAATAGATTCAGATTCGGTGTGTCTGATATTGCTACTCATCATTTTCGTTATAGACAATTATGTGACAGAAAACTAATTTGTCCATTATGCCAAAATCCAAAACAAGATGAAGTTCATTTTGTACAAACGTGTCCAAGATTAAGAGACCTCAGAGAGCAATTCATACCACAAAAATATTTCAAGAATCGTTGTCTTTTCAAGTTGGTCTTGTTAATGTCATCATCTAACGAACATACTATTACACAATTTGCTATTTACTTGTATAAAGCATTCCAGATGCGGAGCGTTTATGTAACATGATGAAGACTAGTGTCAATATGCGACATGAATCGTGATGTATATCCCCATTCTAAGGGGCTTTGGCCTTTATGAATAAATCATTCGAGTCTTGAGTCTCTCTCTCTCTCTCTCTCTCTCTCTCTCTCTCTCTCTCTCTCTCTCTCTCTCTCTCTCTGCTTGACTGTGTTTACTTCTTGTCATGTCCATGCTGACGGCTGTCAAGAAGTACTGGTTTGTACATTTTTGTGTCTGTTGTAACATTGAAAAAGTCATGTTTTTGGAGAGTCAACGCGTCTGTTTTATATTGCGTATTAGATATGTTTTGTGCATTCATTTGTATTTTGTTCTGTTTTCAGTAAAACATCGGTCTGTTTCACTTTCCTAACATAGCTACTGTTAATGATGATGAAGGTAATCATAGTACTTGATGAGAGCGAAAATATTTTCCTAATATACCTGCTGTTAATGATAATGATGGTGATTATAGCACTCGATAATAGTGAAAATATTTTCCTATCATAGCTACTGTGAATGAAAAGGATGGTGATTGTTGTGATAATAACGGAAACATTAAAACTTATAATAGTGACGAGAAGAAGAAGAAGAAGAAGAAGAAGAACAACAACAACAACAAGCGTGATTATCATCATCATCATAGGAAGAAGAAGAAGAAGAAGAAATATTCTTACAACTTTCTATTAGCCATATGATTTAAGTAATAGTATAATGAGCTCTATGAAATCATGGCGGCTGAATATTCAGTCCTTTGAACACAACCAACATGTGTGCCTATTCAATATCAAATATAGTCTAACAAACACACGGGCGAACACTAAAGCATACAGGCAACTTCATTTTGATTGGTATGAAAAAAAAATCTAAATGTTTATATGTGTTTGTTCATTTCTACAGTTGTTGTTACTGTGTAGATGTGTCAGGTACGAGGTATATAGACAAGCTTAGAACATCTTCTTTAGGGAAGTCTCCTTGTTTGTTCTGTATGCTCTGTGTTGTCATTTCTGCTGTTTGTTCCGTGTGCTCTGTGCTGTCATTTCTGCTGTTTGTTCCGTGTGCTCAGTGCTGTCATTTCTGCTGTTCGTTCAGTGTGCTCTGTGCTGTCATTTCTGCTGTTTGTTCTGTGTGCTCTGTGTTGTCATTTCTGCTGTCTGTTCTGTGTGCTCTGTGCTGTCATTTCTGCTGTTTGTTCTGTGTGCTCTGTGCTGTCATTTCTGCTGTTTGTTCTCTGTTGTCATTTCTGCTATTTGTTGTGTTTCTAGTACATGTTTACTGACATTAAAACTACGTAATTTTCTCAACAGAAAAAAACCCTTTGGTTTGCTTTTTTGAAGATACTGTCAGTATGTTGACTAAAAGACAGCTTATGGTCAATGTGTATACCAAGATATTTGAAAAAAGTCAACAATTTCTATTGTCTGTCCATTTATCACAACTGGTTGAAATGAACTATCTGATGTTTGAAAGTTTAAAACGTTCTTTGGTCTTATCACAATTTAGTTGCAAGAAGCTGGAAGAGCACCAGTCCTGTAGTTCTAAGATGTGACAGAAATATTGCTTGCGCATTTATAGAGCCTTCTTTAAACAAAAGACTTATAAGAGCACATATCCTCAGCATATATAGAAAAAAAACTTCAGAATTGCCCCCTGGATTTTCGTTCCTTTTGTGTAAATTAAAAATAACAGAGGGGATAGAACACATCCTTGAGGAGCACATGTTTTTAAGGCAATTTCCTCTGACAAACAACCATTCAATAACACTCTCTGGGAACGGTTTGCAAGAACATTTCTGACCCACTTAATACCCCCCCCCTCCCCCATTTACAGAAAGATCAAGAAGTCTGTTAAGCCGAGTGTGAATTTGCATGGTGTTAAAAGCACTACTAAAATCTACAAAGATTCTTGCATAGGTCTTCTGCTGCTGGAGATGCTCTGCGATCATATTTACCAGAGTTAGTGTGGCATACTCCGTGCCCCTACGGGCCCGGTATGCAAACTGAAAAGGATCAAGGTGATCAGAGACTGAAGACAGAATATGTTTACTGATCACACGTTCCATGTACTTGGCCAGTAAAGAGGTGAGAGCGACGGGTCTAAAATTATTAAGTTCTTGAGGTTTTAGCAATTTAGGGAGTGGAATAATTGTAGAATATTTCCATACATGAGGAAACTACACACATATCAAGCAAGAGCTGAAACAAACAAGTCATGGCCCCACGTAACTGAAAAGCACAGGATTTCAAAACATTGTCACACAGACCATCAGGCCCAGGAGCTTTGTTGAGTTTAATGCATGACAGGCACGCACCAACCTCATCCTCTGTCAGCTGAATGGGCACATATGGAGGAACAATATCACACACTGACTCACGCTCACTGTGGAAATCAGTGGTATTAAAACGAGCGTAGTGTGCATTCAGCTGATTAAACAAACTGTTGTGAGTTGCCTATTAAATATCATGTTTTTTTTCTTGTTCCTCCCCATCATTGTATATATCCCATCCCATGCCTCTCTTAAATTTTGAGTACATAATTTCTCTCAATCTTATCCTTGTAGTTCTGTTTGGCTTGCTGCACCTTTGATCTAAACTCTTTAGTTTGGCTTGAACAGTCACATTATCACCCTGAATAAATGCTGCCTCTTTCTCTTTTTAAACACACTTTAAGTAGCTACCTAGAGTTAGACCTAGTCTCCCAACAAAAGAAAATGCACTACTCACTCGTAGCTTTTGACTGCCATCCGGCCATCTTCCTCAGCGATGCTGTTGCTGACTGAGTGAACTCTCGATTCAGATCACGTGACCATGGGCATACCCAAGTCATGTGACCAAATCAGTGAAGCACACACTGGGGTAAGGTGTAGCGGCCCCGGTCCCTGTTGATGGGGGATTGGTGGCTGTGATGTAGATGGCCTCCTTGACCCTTCGCTGGAACCGCTTGTTTTCTCTGTCTAGGATGTTGACGTTGTCCGTGTCCATTTGATGTTGCTCGGAGTGGAGGTGTGCTCCGACAGATGAAGAGTCCCTCCTGTGTTCAGTGAGTCACTTTGTGAGGGGACGTTCTGTTTCTCCGAATAGTGTTGGTAGCAGTCACGGCAGTCTTTTCTGTAGATGACGCCGGATTTGTCGAGTTTGTTGGTTTTGTCCTTGGGGCGACGAGTTGGCTGCGGATGCTTGGGATGGACCGCAACCCTAGTTTCCTGATCTTCCTGGTCAGAGCTTCACTTACACCTCCAACGTAGGAATGGTGATATGTCCCTTGTGCTCTTGTTGTTCTCTCGCTGGTAGTTTGGGTGAGGTGGTAGATCTCTTGCTTCCGGGCTGTTCCAGACCCATTTGTGGTAGCCCGAAATGGTGATCACTTCCTTCAGGTGGTCTTTCTCCTTCTGCTGTGCCTCTTGAGTTGAGCAGATGGTATTGGCTCTGGGGTGTAAGTTCAAATCACGCCAAGTTTGTGCTCCAGAGGTTTGTGGCTGTCGAACTGCAAGTTTTGGTCTGTGTGGGTCGGTTTGCGGTAGACCGCGAAGGAGAGCACGCCGTCTGTTCTGGTGATGAGTGTTCCAGCATTGCAATGGAGTCGTTCTGCTCTACTTCCCTCATGAATTTGATGGCTGGATGTTGGTTGTTCAGATGTTCACTGAACTGTTCTACCAGTCGTTGAGGTAGGATGGTCATGGTGTCGTCTACGTAGCAGCCCCAGTAGCGTGGAGGAGAGTGGAACGAGGCCAGTGCTTTCTCTTCAAAGTCCTCCATGAAGAGTTTGGCTACTATAGGGCTCACCACGAACCCATAGCTGTTCCTTCTTTCTGCTGGTAGAACTCGCCTTAGAAGGTGAAGTAGGTGGTAGTGAGACAGCAAGCTAAGAAGTCGCCGATGTCATCCACTGTCAGAGATGTGCGTTGGTGGAGAGTTTGGTCGTTCTGTAACCTGCGTCTAATGATTTCCACGCTCTCTTTCACTGGTACAACTGATGAAAAGTCCCGAGATCGTATGATACAAGGAGTTCATCCTGGGAAAGAGTGTAGTTACTCAGTTTCTCCACTAGGTCGGCGCTGTTGTGGATGTGGTGCTCCTTCTCGTGTGTCCTACCAGAGGGCCAGAATGTCCGCTACGAATCTCGCCAAGTCATACATGAAGGAACCTCTGGATGAAAGTATGGGACGGAGGGGGACGTCGTTCTTGTGCACCTTGGGTAGACCATAAAACTTGGGTACATCCGTCATGGGGGGGGGGGGGGGGTACCGTTTCCTGTACTGTTCCAACGTTAGTCGGCCCGTGTCTTTGAGGCGTTTGAATATCTCTTTCAATTTGTTGGAGAACTTGGTTATGAGGTCTTTCTTGAGAAGTTCATAAGTTGCTGTGTCTTCCAGGAGTTTGTCTGCCTTCTCGTAGTACATGGATTTGGACATGATAACTGCCGCACGCCTCTTGTCTGCTGGCAGAATCATTATGGAGTCTGCTTTCTTCAAGTCCGCCAGAGCACGTCTTTGATCAGCCGTGAAGTTTGATTTGGGAGCTTGGCTTGCTTCAGGATTCTGACGATGTCAGACAGTAGGTGTGTTTCTTCTTCGGAGTTGGGACCAATGGGACCAAGCTGTTTCCACGCTCGTGATAAGGTCAACCACTGGTAGTTTGTCCAGCGCTCGCGAAGTTCAGTCCTTTCTCTAGTACTTCCTTCTCAGGAGTGGAGAATTGGCGTTCTGAAAGATTGATCACCCACCTATCTTTCACACTTCTTTTCTTCTCTTCCGACACAGACACAATAAGGCTCCTGTCTTCATGTAGTCCTTTTCGATCTCTTAACCAAACCCTCATATTTCTTCGTTGGCGCATGCGTACTTTGTCCCATTCAATTCTTTGCACAGACTCGACCCACTCTTTGATTTCCGACAGAATGGAGTCTGGTAATTGTGCGTGCGAACTCAGATTCTCGAAGAGGTCCTGGATTTTTCGTTCGACGATTGTAATCCGAGTGTTAATCTGTTTAAGCCGTTCGTTCATGAGTGCTGGTTGGGCGCGGTTGATAATCCCACTCGCTGCTTGTCCTTTCACCGATGTTTTGATCTTTAGGCTGGTGGGGCAGACGTCGTGATGTTTACAGTCCAACGGGAAGTGCAAGTGGATCCTGAATGTCGCTAGGGAACGATGTGCTTTCTCCAGTTCACGAAAAGTTTTGATGATCGTCCGATCAAAATTGCGAATGAGACGTTAGGGAAGTTTCAACAGTTGGGGGGTAGACATATTGCTACTTAGAGTTAGGCCTAGTCTCCTAGCAAAAGAAAATGCACTACTCACTCGTAGCTTTCATTCCTTTAAGTTCCCTGGTCAACCATGGCTTGTTGTTAGGATAGACTTGTATTGTTTTTGTTTAAACAATGTTTTCTTCACAAATTAAAATGTATGATGTAATTGTGTCTGTCAGTTCATTGGGATCCTTAAATGTTGTAAAAAAACACGTTCCAGTCAGTTGTATCAAAGCAAGCTCTGAGCACCACTTTACTCTCTTCACTCCACAGTTTCACAGTTTTCGTAACTGGTTAGCTCTGTTTGACTTTCTGTATATACTTTGGTAATAAGTGAACACCATTATGATCTGACCTTCCCAATGGAGGTCTACACACAGATTTATAGGCGTTTTCAATGTCACTGTAACACTTGTCAAGAATGTTGGTCATGCGGGTTGGACCTGTGACATACTGCTGTAGTGTCGGCAAATGATCTGACAATGTACACCTATTACAGTCCTCTAACAGGAATACAGGCTGATCAGTTGAGCGAGAAAGAGCATTAAGGTAGCATTCGGAAATCCTGTCAGCTGCTGACTTGAAATTTGGTCCTGGCACATAAGCTAGCCCATTTTTTGTCCACATACATGCATACCCCCCCCCCCCCCCCCTTCTTCCTGATTCTTTTGTTCACAACACCCTGTCTCTGTCAGCCCTGATCAAATAATACCCTCCAAATTAAGCCTTTCGTCTGTGTGATTATCATTGAGGTGTGTCTCTGTAAAACACAACAAATTGCTTCTTTGGAAATCACCATCAAACCTTATTTTCGTTGTAAGTTCATCTATCTTGTTGTCAAGAGATCGCACATTTGACAAAGTCAAACAAGCAGAGGATGATTGCAACCTCGTCATTTTAGTCTGTTTTTCACCCACCTCTTGATCCCGTTTTCATCTGTTTTTCTTCTGTGTAGTGGACTTTCTTTCTTCATGCAGTTCACAGAACAATTCTCTGTCAATCAAAACTGGATGGGTTTCATGTCGTAACGAAAGTAGGTACTCAGGGGATATGACAAAAAGGCGGAACAGTCTTGTTGATACTCACTAACACAAATCACAGCGGAAACCATCAAAACCACCATAAACAACACCACACACATCCCTCTCCACTTTCTACACATCTTTGGCCAACTGCTCGTACAACAGTATTCTCGAAAAAAATAACAGCAGCAACGGACTTTAACAACAACAAAAAAAATGACGAGACGACGTGGAGCATGGTCAGCCAACAGATGAGAGAGAGAGAGAGAGAGAGAGAGAGAGAGAGAGAGAGAGAGGAGAGAGAGAGAGAGAGAGAGAGAGGACAGACAGACAGACAGACAGACAGACAGACAGACAGACAGACAGAGACAGACAGACAGAGACAGAGACCCAGAGAGAGAGAGAGAGAGAGAGAGGAGAGAGAGAGAGAGAGAGAGAGACTCAAATAATTTAATTTCAAAGGCCACAGATCTCTCTGCATTGAGGTCAAGAACAAAAGTGGAACGCACACGCGCTCTGCGCATATACTGAAAATTATGAAAGAAAATATTTGCATAATGAAATGTTCTTCCTGAAATTATTCTAGCATTGTGTTTTAACTAATAACAGTTTTTCTCTTCGTTTTAGTGCTTTAAAAACGAACATAGCTACGGAGCGAGTTACAATTCTGTGTTCATTTTGTAGTAAAGAAGCAATGACACATGATGAACATTTCTAGTATGAGGCAAAATGTATTTATCTCTTAAATCTTTATCGGATGGACAAACAATCAAAAAATGTATTTAGTCCTCGATTTGATTACAGAACGGACAGTTTTTGAAGTTAAGCGTTATATCTTTGATGAACATTCAAATCACCCATTACCAGGTCGAAATCTCATAAACACTTTGCGAAATTTAGGAATTGTAATATCAGTTAAATATTTCTCAGGCTGCCATAATGATTTGAAGGAGCGATAATATGTTGAATAGCTGTCACTATTAAGTACTTTACTATCGCAGTTGTGTCTATAACAGTTAATCATGCGTTGTTTAAGTTCATGTAGAAACAGTTTTCCATAATGCACTCCACCATTTAACCAAACGAAAAGAAAAACCATAAGTATTCAAACAATGTTTTATCAAAGACACCCAATTTGTTTGTACACTCCGATTTCTGATACATTGAAATAATTTTGATTTTTCCATTTCATATGCTTGTTTTGGTAGTCTAGCGAGTGACAGCTTGTGCAGTTTGAACCAGTAGCTCATTGATTTTATTGCACCAACTAAATAATAGATTATACATAAATTATTCATTTCAGAAACCTCATCTATGTTACACGATGCATGTCTGTGTCCACTTAAGAAACATCAACAATCTCTCGCATAACAAATCCGTATCCATTTCACAAATCCTATTCATCTGTTACATAATACATATCTGTGTTCACTTTAGAAACTTCATCTATCTTTCAAATAACACATCTGTGCTCACTTTGGAAATCTCACCTATCTTTATATACTGACTTCCATAAAAAAAAACGCGAAAAATTGAAAGGCTATTTTTCGGGTGAAAAGGGGTGAATATACAATATTGAACCATTGTGGCAAGTTGTTTGGGTCCAAGACTCGCGTGCAGTGAAAAAATTGTGTGAGCAACACATCATTCCGGCATTGGAGGGTCAACAAAATGGCAAACTGGTTGCAGCATGTGAGGCACGTGCACACCATGCAGAGCAAAGTTAACCAGGGACAAATACGCAGGCATGCAGCTTTATAAAGCCGCGCTACAAGGTTCAGATAACGACTTGGCGTCTGAGCGCTACAGAGACGCCAAGACTACGAGCAGAGGAACGCAATCGTGCCCTAGGCCATCTGGAGGCTGGTGTGGATGCCAGGCAGGTCGCCAACATCTTTAACGTCCACATCTCAACCATCTATCGTCTGCAGCACCGCATGCGAGTCACTGGTACCACTGATGATCGTCCCCAGCCAGGCCGTCCTCGAGTCACCACACCACGAGAGGATCGCCATTTTGTTCGAACCCATCTGTGGGACAGGCGGCAAACAGCCGCTAACACTGCTCGACAGGTGCCTGGGAATCTCTAGCAACGAATTAGCCTCAACACTGTGCAGCGGCGTCTTCAGGAGAACGGGCTGGCATGTAGGCGTCCTCACAGAGGTCCGGTACTGACACCAAGACACCGGCAGGACAGGCTGCAGTGGGCACAAGCCCGAATCAACTGGCGCAGGCAGCAGTGGGGACGCATACTGTTCTCAGATGAGAGCCGTTTTTGTATTGACATGGCTGACGGTCATGTCAGAATATGGCGTCGACCTGGTGAACGCTATGCTGACTCCTGTGTGGTTAGAGCGGAACCCCTGGGGAGGCCCAAACGTTATGATATGGGGTGCAATTGGCATTAACCACGCCATAGGACCAGTCATCTTTCAAAACATTGGTCCTGGTCGCGGACAGGGTGTCAATGCACAGCGCTACATCCACCAGGTGCTCGGACCCCTGTCGTTCCTATTTTTGTGCAACACCCAAACTGGACATTCCAACAGGACAATGCAAGACCACACACAGCCAGGGCCACCCAGCAATTTCTTCAGCATAACAACGTCAATGTGCTGCCCTGGCCAGCCCACAGTCCCGATTTAAACCCAATAGAACATTTTTGGGATGAATTTGGCAGACGGTTGGACCTCCTGGTCCCGCAGCAACGCGGCTCAATTAAACCAGGCCATTATCCAGGGTGTGGGCTGGTGTGAAAGGGGATGCATCAACCACCTGGCCCATTAGAAAACTAATAAATGCCCCCTTTGGTTTCCCCGGTCCTAAATGGGTTTCGACCGGGGGTGACTCCAAAAAGCGGCTTTTTTTTGTTCTTAAAAAGAAAGACTTTATTAACAAAAATAACGACCTAAAATACTAATTTACAAAAACTTTCAGGAGTAAGGGGGGGAAAAAGCAGAGTGGTAAAACACCCCATAGAGTAACGAAGGGGGGAAAAGGCCCCGGGGCCGCCTAAACGAAACCCCTTTATCCCAAAGGGTTTGGAGCGGGGTAAGCCTTTAATTGTAATTTTTTTGGACCTGTTTAAGGACTTCGCATTTTCCCAAATTACTTCTACGGGGCCCAGACATGACAAACCGCGATGGGTGTTGTCACACCCGCCCAATCAGGGGGGGGTTTACAATTAAGTGCTGGGCTTTCGGCGCTAAATTGACCGGGTTTTCCCAAAAAAGAGGCCCGATTTCCCACCCCCCCACGATGCCGAAGGGAAGAAAAAGGTTTTTAATGTGTCTTTATGTGTTGGTTTGGGTTGTTATTTTAACAATGTTAGGGGTTTTTACCGAAGAACAAAAAATTTTCCTACTATTCAAAGTTTAAAAAATTTTTAAACTTATTTGTTTTTTGGGTTTTGGGTAAAAAAAGGGAAATTAGGCAAAAGCATGTTCTTACCAGTAAAAACCGGGGAAAAAAAAGCATTGCTTTTCTAAAAAAGGGAAAAAAGGGAAAAAAAAGTGAAATGTTTTGGAAATAAAACACAAACTATTTAAAAGGTTTTTTGGGTTTTAAAAAATTAAAAAACGTTGAAAAGAAATTTGAAAAAAGAAAACCCGGTTTTAAAATTACGTTTTTGGGATTTATGATGAGAGGGTTTCCCTTTTCAAAAAAAATGGTGCTGCATTGTTGAAAGTGGGGCCAAAGAAAAAACCTTTCCCATCACGCTTTTTTTTGTTGGGGGGGCTTGAGACACCCAAAACCCATGTTTAAAAGAACAAAAACGTTCAAAATGGCTTTTATTTTTTTAAGCCCCGCAGGGGGAACAGGGGAAATTCCCTTTATGCTAAAAAACTTAATTCAATTTTTCTGTGGGTTTTTTTTAAACTATCCTAAATTTCCCCAAGCTGGAATCGTATAAATAAAAATGTTTTAAAAAACCCCAAAACCATTATTGGGACTTTCCCAAGAATAACGATTTTCGAAGTTCTGGCAAACAAATTTGATAGGGTGGGGAAGCCCTTTAGTACATCTCCCAAATTGGAGGGGAGTAGTGTGTAGCCGCACTATCTCCATATAAATGCCCCAAAATTTTTCAATGAGGTTTTTCTAACTACTGGCGATTGGAGCCCCCCAAAAAAAGCTCGGTTAGCAATTACTGTGAAACTCTCCCAAAAGCCAGTTGAAGCCGGTTAAAAAAAAAGGGGGGCACAGAAAACTGGGCCAAAACAAACCTATGGATAAATAAACCTGCAAAGCGTAGGAAGGTTTTGCCCCCAATGAGTCAGCACGGGGCCCCTGAAAAGCTCGGGGGCCCAAAACGGGGCCCAAAGGGTGTTATATATGATCGCTTGCCCTGCAAAGGCGGCAGCACCTGAAAAGTCAGGGGCCCAAACTGGGCCCAAAACGCCCCTTTATGTGTTCCTTGGGGCCTAGTTGATTGAAGGTTTTGCGCGGGGGGAAACAAAACCCTTTTTTAGTCACAAAGAAAGAAGGGGGCCCTAGTAGTTCTATTTTCTTGTTTGTTTGTTGGTGTTTGTGTGTTTTGTCCTCCCCCAAAGCTTGCACCCCCCCCAACCCACCCCCCCCTCCCCCCCCCCGCATGCACCAAGTCCTTCTAAAGTTCTTAATTAAGCCCCCCCCAAGTCACTTCTAAGTTCTTACTAAAGTTGTCCTCAAGTCTTCCTAAAGTCATCCAAAAGTTCTTACTAAATCACTTCTAAGTTTTACTCAAGCATTTAAGTCCCCCCAAAGGCCTTTTTAAGTTTTTTCTAAAAGTCGTCCTAAAAGTCATCCTAAGTTTTTTAAAAGTAACTTTCAAGATTGTAATTAAGTCACCCTCTAAGTACAACCAAGTCATTTAAGTTTTCTTAAATTTTCAAAAAAAAAAGACAATTATGTTTTTTTAAAAAATTAGAAAAATGTCAAATTATAGTACCCACACGCCTCAAAAAAAAGGCATCTTTTGGGGGGAATGTTTGTTTCAGCGCCCTTGGGGTGCGAGTTGGTTAGATGGGATTTAATGAATTTTTCTTAAAATCGTAAGCACCCCCCCCCCAATTGATTAAAATTTTGGTTATTAAAATTTTTTTTTTATGACTTTTGTCTTTATTTATTGACTTCATCATTTTAAAAAAATAATAATCCACCATAATCTTTTTTTATAAAAAAATTTTTTAAAAATTAAGTTCTTAAAATTTTTTATTGAATTCTGAAATGGATAAAAAAATGTTTCTTTTGGGGGTTGGGGGTTTCTGGCGGGGCTGTTGTGTTCGTCTTTTGTTTTTTGGGGGTTGAGATTTTTTGGGATTTTGGTTTTTTGGTGTTGCTTTTTTATTTATTTTAAAAACCGAAATTAACCCCCCCCAAGCAGCGCAAGGGACCCCAAAAATGACAACATTTTTTAAGTTAAATTTATTCCATAAAAAGTTTGGTGTTGTAGGTTTTTAAATTTAATTTTTTTTTTCTGGCGTTTTTTTTTTGCCGTTGTTGAAACAATGGTGCGGCTCTTTTTAATTATGATTTTATTTTTGTGTTTTTTAACTTTAATTTTTTTTGCTTGTTTCCCTTGCTACTTTTTTTCTGCTGCAACCCCGCCAGGATGAGGCTTTTTACTGGTTTTTTTTCTCCCCCAGATTAAATTTGTTTTCTGATTTGCTGTTTTTTCTGGCTCGTTCTTTTTAAAGGGAAAAAAAATTCTATTTGTTTTAAAAATTTTTTTAACCCCCTGTTTAAAGGGCGACAGTAATTTTCCCAAATCTGTTTTTTTGATCACATCCTAGAGACTCTAAGACTTTTTTTTAAAACTGGACCCTTTGCTTTAAAAATCATACAAAAAAATCTTGTTAGAATCAAGGGGGGCCCAAATTACTGATAGTTTGGGTTGTACAACTAAGAACCGTTTCCCCGACACTTTTTCCATTCTTTGTTCCTAGTTGCGCTTAAAAATGTTATGATATTTTTTGTTTGCGGCGACATTGTTGAAAAATGTTCTATGTGAATTCATTTCGGGGAAACTGTTTTTTTTTTCCCCCCTTGCTGCCAAAAAAATACCCCTTTTCCCTTTTTTGGGGGCATAATAGCTGGGTCTTTCAACCAGGGGCATTTGTTAAACATAAGTTAGGAAGGTTTAATAGTCATCGGTGTTCATGTTTTTTTTTAATTATAATTATTTTATTTTTTAAAAGGGGCGCCCAAAAAAATGTTGCCCAACCCTTTTATACCCTTCTGCTGTTTTTGGAGGTTAAATGTAGGGTACACGAAAGCTTTGGGTTTTAAATTTTTTTAAAAATAAAGCCCGAAAATCTTGGCAAACTAGATTTTGAGGATTCAGGGAAAATTTATTGCCCATTTTTGCAGTTCATTTGGGTACGAAAGATTTTTCTGTTAAAACAAGATTTTAATTTCCCGAGAATATAAATATGTAAAAAAAATACATTTTAAAAAAAAATGGCCCTTCCCCTCGTAATTTATGATAGGTGGCCCCTGGGGGTGAAAGCCCCTTGTTTTAGCGGAAAATAATTATGCATTTAGTAAAAATCGAAAATGAAAGGGAGAGAAAAAAAAAAATAACAAAGTTTGGAGCAACTAAACAGCTGCACAAGAACTTATGAAAAGAAAAGAATTGAGGAAATTTTGATTTTTTTTAACAACAAAATGGGAAAAAAAAAGGGACATGAGTTTCACATTTTTAAAAAAGTTTACCCCGGCAATAAAAAATATTATTTGGGAACAGGGAAACCAATCGAAATTGCCCCCCCCAAAATTTAGTGACTTTTATCAACCATCGAAAAAAAAAAGTGCAAAAAATGTTTTTTTTTTGTCTTTGGTTTGGGCCCTTGTGTATTTTGTTGCGATAATATTGGCGGAAAAAAAAATGAAAAAATTTTTATTGCCCAAAAGGGTATTGGAAGGGAAATTTAAAAGCAATTAAAAAAAACTAAGTAAAACGGGGAGTCCGTGAAAAAAAGCAAATGAATGGCTATCTAAAAAAGCGGGTTTGGCAAATTTATTTACCTGCGCCCAGGCGGTTTCAGAGACCCCACTTTTGATTTTCAAAGCCGAAAGGGGCACCCTCAAAAGGGCCTTCTTTATTTACCCCATGCGATTTGGGCCCAAAAGATTAAGTACGCAATCCAGTAAATTTACATAGCTTCAAGATACAAAAACGCGGAACCCTTTTAAAAAAAAGAGGGGCTTCTGCTGTTGCTGGTTTCCATACAAAAGGGTATACCAACGAGGGCCCCTTTAAGTTTTTCTAGCATTTATTCAAGTCGAGAGGGGAAAAAAATTTTAAAAGGCCCGGGGAATAAATTTTTGTTTTAAAAATAGAGTTTCCATTAAAAAAGGGATCCCCGGGGGTTCACGATCTCAGGGTTTTAGTTGGAAAAAATTTAACAAAAGTTTGCCCAAGACTTTTTTCCTACCCGTAAACCCCGAAAAGGTTATTGACAAATTTTGCAACCCCAGAATGGGGTTTGAAGAATGCCCTCGTTCTTCGCGCAATGAATAATGGGAAAAATTTAAAGGGTTTTTTTTTAAACCCGTAAAAGAAATTTAAAAAAAAAAACAAAAGAGGGTTTCTGAAGGAGGTTTCATCCCGCAAACTTTTGCCGTTTGGGTTTTAAAATAAGGGGACCCCTTTTTTTTACGGGGGGAAACAGAAGGGACACTCGCATTCAGGGCAAAACCCATTTCCCGTTTGGAGGGGTTGATCCATATGAAATAAAAAGAATTTAAAAATGAAACCGCCCGTGTATTTTTTTACGAGAAAAAGGGCACAACAAAACCCCCGGTCCCCAAAAAATCTTTTGTGAAAGAAGAAAATGCAGGGTAAAACCCCCCCGGCAAATTCCGTTTAATTAATTTACGGTTCTCCAATGCCCAAAATTTCATATGAAAACTCGGGGTTAACAAAAAACACGTTTTGTGTTTGTTCTATCTAATGACTTCTTTTTTTAAAAAAGTTGTGTTTAAACTCATGTGATTAGATCGGTAGTTTTACGTTGTTTTTGTGAAAAGTTTATTGTCAAACAAAGCCTCTTTGTAGTTGTTTTGGATATGTTTGACTGCACAAAAAACTGCGGATATTTCCCTTTTTTTTCTTAATTTATTTTCTCCCGGCTCGAAAATTTGTACATTTTCCCATCTTAAAACCCTTAAAAACCCCCAATACCCTTTCCCGATAAATTTTTTTTTTTCTTTTTTCCTAAAAAAACCCTTTTTATTAGTAAATTTAATTTCAAAAAGGGGAATCTTTAGGGTAATCCCGGGTGTGTTGTACCCCCGCAAAGGCCCCTTTTGGGGCCCCTTTATTCCATTTTCTTTATAGATGTCTTCTGTAGGGTTTTTTTAACAAAACTATTGTATCTGTGTAAAGTACTCTGGACTCGGGGGTACGAGGGTTTTAAAATTGTCATTTAAAAAAACTCTAACATTTTAAAAACTTTGATAATTCTAAAAAAAGGTTTAAAACCCCAAAAAATACAGGTTTGTCCAATTTGACTTTCTTTTTTTTCATTTTTATCCAAAAGTGATCATGAAAACTTCTGAAGGGCCGGGAAAATTTGGTTTTGAAGTCCGCTTAATTGTTTGTTCTCTTTTTCTGAATTTTCTGACTTTTTTTGTGCTTGTGGGATTCTCCATGGGCTTTCCAAACGCTGTTGTTCTTTAACTTGGAAAAAAAATCTTTTTCGGGAAAATTTTGTGGGTTTGGTTCTGAGTTTTGGTTCTTTTGTTATGGTTTCATGAACTGTTCTTGATCAAAAACAATTATACGATGAACTGCTCTCAACTTCAAACCATGTCTATAATAAAATTGTAGAAGTCTGTAATGACAGACATAATTTTTTTTTACCTCAAGATTAGGCTCAAGTTTAGGCGGCTCTGTTTTTGCCATCTTTAGCCTTTCTGCAGCTAATGGATAGTCATATGCAGGTCATGGAGTTCATGGGGATATTCTAAGTCAACTTCTAGAATGAAACCACGCTGTTGACCCGGCGTCAAACTGCCCAACCACTTTAATGCCTTTGAATGTTTTTCGGATCGACGCTTGTGTGCATTTTAAAGTTGCGTAACGGAAGTGATTGCGCCATAGCCCAACCATACAGATTGTTTGCATCTAAATACATGAGATAGTTAGACCTTTTACTCGGATCATAGTCGTCCAAGTATTTGTTGTTTGCTTTACAGTAATGATGCGACGCCATACTAATTCCTCCACGCAATCCGTTTTCAATCATCTGAATCATTGGTAGGTCAGACAATAAATCAATCTGTACTCCAGTAAACTTTAAGAAAGCATCCCAACTCATCCGGCGCAGAAATGTAATGCGCAGGATCCAGGCTATAATGTTTCATGCAGGTCTTTCTATAATTTTCAAAGACGTCCGCCAACATACATACATCGGCCATCAAGTATGCATCATGATAGTCTCCCATCGTTTAAGAATCTAACTTCTGCCATGCATCTTGAGCATGCTGGTAATCAGAATCACTAATGCCCTTTCCTCTAAGACTAGAAAAGAACGCTTCTTTAGGTGGAAGTGTATCTTCGTCAAACTTTGCCAACTGTTCATGTACTCATAAGGATAAACGCCCTTTCTAACAAGAGTTGGGTCAAAATATTCTTCGTTATTGGGCAGGACTTTAAGGACATGGCCAGTGACTCTAATGATCCCATCATGTGCTGCATAGAGTCATAAAAAGACATGTTATTTAAAGTGAAACACATGTACTTTTCTGATGACTGTGCAATGCATGCTACCCTGAAGGCGCTGGTTACTGCTTGCATTATAAGGTGAGAGTCATAACCTCGCAAGTTGTGAAAGAATACAGGCAGCTTCCATGTCTTTGGGTCAACCTTTAGTTGAAGATTGCATTTACTGTGTGCTGCTCCTCTGAACTTCCGCTAATGTGATCATGGTCTCTTACTGTCGGATTCGCTACGTCTGATGAGAGGCCTAAACCACAAATCAACAATGTGTGGCTAAGTCATACTGTTGTTGGTCTTCGGGCGTCATCATGATTTCAGATAAATTCAGATTATTAGAACAATCATTACGCACTTGCTGCATGCGCTGTAAAAATCTTCTAGCCGCATTTGGTCCTCTGTATAATTCTGGCGTTGAATGAGCGCCATCCGATCTGACGACAATGAAAGCAAATGAACAAATCTGGTGATTACTCACAAAGTCTGTTTTGGACGTTTCTGTGGGGTTGGTCCCTCATAAGAACAATGAGTGATTAGAAGTCTGCGTAAACAACATATGGAGAATTTTGCAGCCGTTTCCAGTTCTTAAACTAACTTTAGATCGGGTGGGGGCGAGTAGTTAGTTCTGTATTACAGTCAACTGGGCCGATACAATGTTTCTTATGTTCGCTTGCGGCTTGAGCAGATGGAATTCTTGTTAAACATTTTCTGCAGAATTCTTGTTTATGGTAATGCTTTGAAGTATGCCGCAATAATCTACTCATTGTTCGTATCAATGTGTAATGGGGTAGCCCTGCTGGTGAAAACATCAGTAGTAAGTCAACATGATTTTTGTCTGGTTCGCCTATTGTTGGATGTTCTTGGACACTTTAATAGGCTGTAGATGTGTTTCCTCATCCCATGTGTATACATTAACAGTTATTGGTTTGTTTTGTTCTCAAACTGATCAATGGAATCCGCGCTAACGGAAAGGATATTCCACTAAAGTTAAGATCATTGATGTAAGGTTCATAGTTAGATACTCTCTCTGCGTTTTTAGCAACGTGATGCAGCCTTGCAAGAACACACCACATAAAACATTTGTTGTCTGAATTCTTTATGTTTAGAACTGCTCTTTTTGCGACTAATGCTGGAGGTAGTGGAATGTAAGCCTTGCCTACGATCGGCTCATACTTAACCTGTTTTAATCTGATCTCTAAGACTCCGTCCTCTGACCAACCAGAGCCTCTCATTTTAGCTTCTTCAGCGGCCACATCAACTGTGTAAGCAGTTGGTCTGCCCAACCGGGTGTTAAGTCATATGAGAAAGAATAACCTGTTGTTTAGTTGAGACCCAGACTTTTAGATTTCTTCATTTATTGTTATATAGTCGATTAAAACAGCTAACCTTACTTTAACTGGTGGGTCTATTGTTAGTTTACTTGGAACTTGAGAAATTGCATGTACAACACTTGCCTGCACGTTTGTCGGATCAATGACTTCTAGATCAATATCACTTAAAGCTTTTGACAAACGCTCTCCCTCGAGCATTCCTTCAAACAATTCGTCTGGTCCTTCATATATCTTATCCATGTTGAGTTTCTTTTCCAACTCAAAATATTTATTTAAATTAAAAAATACAACGACTCCCAAAGTCGTCTTAATCAGAATCAATATCAACGGTCTTTTTGTGCTTGGACTCATAAACTAAAGTATAAACACCCTTTGGCGTTGTTAATGTGAGCTGTTTAGAACAGAGTTTAATGTTTCGTTTACTTTTTTTTAAGCATTCCTTTTTTATCTGCTCGGGGTCTGGCTGTTGAGAAAAACTTGTCCTCGCCTTTCTTTGAAGATCAAACTTTTGTTTTTTGTAGTCATCAAAATCGGCCTGTAAACGACTAAATTCTTCATCCGTGATGTGCGAGTCAACTAGTGCTTTATTTATTGTCAGTTTGAACGAACTAAGTTTAGCTGTTATTAGTTGAACCATAGCTGTGTGCTTTTGGAGTTTAGTTTTTAATTTTTTGCTAGCAGCACTTACAGCTAATGAAGACAGCCGAGAGCTAAAGACAAACTGCCTAGAGGCAAAGCTGCCGGTGCGCCTATGCCCGATGCTAAGAGGCCTACACTTGTTCCTGCCGATGCAGCACTAATAGTCGATGCTCCAGTATTAACATAGGTAACAGCATTAAAGGCAGCAGAATACCTTCGTTTGGTTTTGCTGTATTTTGAAAGGTCCTGCTCTAGTTTTTGTTGCATTTGTGTAATGTTGGTTAATCTGAAGGTTTTTACTTCAGGGGTTTCTACTATCTCTTCTTTTGGTGACTCTGGCGTTGTAGGTACTTTTGGATAAACGTCAACAGACATGCTTTTTTAAAATAAAAAATATTTTAGTATTGTATGTCTTTTAATCTGTTATCTTGAATATTCAGCATGCGCATCATATATTAAAAACAAATGTACATTAAGGGGTTTATCGTCATCTTTTTTCTTTATCAATTTGAATGTTTATTACGTCTTTAACCGTTTCTCCCACTTCCATGCAACTGATTATCCTCTGTCGACCTTAGGTCAATCCATAAGCCGTATTTTGTTGTTAAATAATCATCGAGTCTAACATTGTGAAGGTGTAGATCTTTAGACACAGGGTCTGCTGTTGGATTTCTATGCCTCCCGCCCCCAAACATGTTCTTATTTCGTCAAAATGCTGATAAGGTCTAAGCCCGCTAGCGTAGATTTTGGTTAGGACTACCCTCAATCGAACATTGTACTTTCGTTATTTTAGGATTAATAAACTTTTCACTTCCTCTTTTTAATGGTTCTTCATCTTCACACAGCAATAAAATACCTTTAACCGATTTTGCTGCGACACTAAAACTAAAATTCCATATAGCGTCGGCCTTGCTTCTGGGATATGTTGTATGATGAATCACTCTTTCGTAATATATTGCTAATTTTGACTGATATTGTTGCTCAATCAGCCTTGCTAAATTAGGGTTGCTAACAACGTCAAACTCTAACGCGATGTCAGAAATGCCGTACTTTGCTTCGGTGTCTGATGATCCGATAACACGTTTGTATTCATTAAAAGTTAGTTCATATGACAATCTGTCTTTTAATGCTCCTTGAAAGTATGGCGCATGCGCACTTAACAACTCAAAATCTAAGGGAATAGAAAGCGATTTCCATACGCAAAATTTACAGTACATACTTTTTACCGTCCTTTAACATCTGCGGCGCCTATTCTGTGTTTTAGTGCTTCATTATTTCGATTCTTGAAACGCAAGATCATTCCTTTCATTCTCGGTTAGCCATAGATCAGAATAGGTTAAAAATATGTCAGCATTGTGTAAAGAAAATATTTCTTGCCCCTCAAGTTTTATAGAAAATTTTCTTAACGATTGCCCGTCCTAGATTCTGGACAACTGTCCTGTTTGGGTCTGTTGCTGATTCGAGTTCTATTTTGAAAGTAAGTTGCGCAGAGCCTGGCACAATCACTTCATCTGCTCCTAGGTCTGGAAATTTGACAGTAAGAATTGATCTGCGTCAATAGTAGATGGATTATTTGGAACAATAATATCCGTTATATTTCCCTTCACGCCAAAGGGCTCTTTCAGTCTTCTATGCGGGTCAAGAAGTGAACCATATGTTTGCGACATTTTTTATAAAACAAAATAAAAAGTTAATTATTTAAAAATATGGCAAGCATTGAAGATGAAGAAGATTATGGTTTTGATCCTGGAGACGACATGAGTGAAAGGGCTCCTTTAGTACAACATCGCTCAACGATCTCATTGCGGCGTGAATTAATAGAAGCGGGGCAAAGGCGTGAATTAACAGAAAGTAAGGTCAGATCATTATACCAAAGTTTAGGACTAGGGCCTCCAGAAACTATATACCCTGATGGTTTTGAACTAGAAAATAACCATTTGTTTGTGAGAAACGACCAAGGACAACTTGTTCAGCTTACGCATAAACGAAACCCATCAAGGTTTGTAGGCTGGGAGGCAATTAGACAAAGGCTCCGTGCAAGCGAATCGGGATCGCTTTGGCTTTACTAAACCCAGAATTAAATAGGGATAAAATTGCTAAACATCAAAACACACTACAAAAACTCCCAACAGGTAGCCAAATACAAAACACAAAACCTGAAGATTTAATTCAAACAGCGAACGAAGTAATAAATACAATAGGAGCAGAACTCACTGAAGAAGAAGAAACAGCATTAAAAACTATACACGAACCACGGATACCTGAGAGAGAATTATTAGCCCTTGATCGTGCTTTAAGAACCATTAGAGGCGAAATAATAAACAATTCAGAAAAACTGACTGAACTAGAGGAGCATATAAAAAGAGAAAAAGAAAAACTCGTTGAGGCTGACGACGCCAACTTAGGGCGTGGTGTTAAAGAAAGAATAACCCAAAGACTAAAAGATCTTGAACAACAAAGATCAGCAAGACTAGAAGCGATGACTACTAACCGAGACCAATTACGAACTCAAGTGAATAGAATAGAGAAACTATCCGAAAAATTTTATATGAAGACACAACGCTAGCAGAACGAATACGAACGCTGTTTAGAGAGCAGGGAGTCACATTAGCAAGTGTTATAACTGCCTTAGGATTTGTAATAAGTACATTGGTGTTGGCTATTACAGGCGGTGGTGGCCAAAGTTCAGTACCTCCACCGCCATCGCCTCCATCACCGCCTGATAAATCATGGGTAAAAAACAACTTGATCATCTTGCGAGTTTATTAAAAAAATTAGCCGGTAAAGCTATAGACTCTTTACCTGGTATATTAGGCGGTATCGTTAGCTGGCTTTTGTCTACTGCAAGCAAAGTAGTTGGCTTTATGGCCGAGCACTTATGGACATTAGTTCTCTTAATAGTTGGGTTACTATTTAGTAAGATAAAGACCAAGTAATCCTAGGCCAGTTAATCCAACAACTAGCGCTGTCTTTTCATATTCATGGTCATTATTTTTTTTGACTTCTTCAACGGTCTTTGGGCTTTGAACCTCGGGGATTGGATGACTTAATCTTGGGGGGTCATCGTGTTTTTTTATTGTTTGTAATATTACTGGCCCAGAATTTATGTCGTTTTTTCCGACCTTCTGTTCATTGCCTACCACAAGGATTTCATTATTGTAGTTTATTATTGTTCCTACCTGGAGCCTGAGGTCAGAAGGTAGCATATATAAACCAGTGCCAACAGCAAAGTCTACTTTCGACCTTGCGTATTGTAAAAACATGTTGGTACCTTTTAATACTTGAAGGTAAATCAACTATAGAATTAATGGCGTCCTCTAAATTGCTAAGTATTGTTTTTGTGCGTCAAAGCCAGTAGAAGGATCAGTTATGTTCGATCTCGTTTGTGCTTGCGAACCTAGCAAACACCAAACGTAAGTACGAATAGAGTCGTTTATTCGTTCTATTCCTGCTTTAGTTAGGCCCTTAGAAGTGTCTAAGATAAATGTTGTCCATGCTGTTTTTGCTCTTGCTCTATGGACCCAAGATGAACAGCTGTGCCTGAAGAGAAAGATGTAGAAGGAGGATTCCAGTCATAGTTATACTTTCTGCGCACGCCCCAAAAATAAAGGGTGCCTAGACCATAATTTAGGTCCAACTTTTGTCTGAAGTCTGTCTTGACCTTAATATTAAATTCGTTACAGATCCTTTCAAAAGCCTTCATGTCTATTCTGTTGCTGAATGGATTAAACGTTTTGTCATTTGGTAATGGCGCTTGCAGTTCAGTCAAAATACGTCTAAAGGTGTAATATAAATGAAATCTATACACTGACCTCACCAAAGGATCAGGATGATTTAAATGATCAGCATACGACACTCCACACCCAGTTGATGCACAAAACACAGCAAAGTTTAACTGGTTCTGATAAAACTGCATCGGATGACTGAACCACACTTTTGCGATGTAGTCTTTTTTAATAGGAGGGTTAAGATATCTGCTTAATGGAGTACTCACCTTTACTTGAAAGGTGTCAGTCTGAGTCACAGAAATGACAAGGGTGCCAGTTGCTATATTTTTAAGATTGTAGTGGCGCCCACAGAATATTTTGCATCAGTATATTTAAACGCACTCATTTTTATTTCGTTTAAAAAATGTTTGTAGCAATAACAACTCAAGACCGTCCTTCGTTTATAGAACATGCTATTGATAACAATTGCGGAACCAAAACGGTCGCGCTCCATGAAATATTTTACAAAGTCGTATGGTTTAATATAAGTGAATCCAGGGAGAATAATAAGGTTCTAAAAGTTGACAAAACAGGGGCCAAAGTTAGCCAGTTAACAATACCTGATGGTTATTACGGGTTTTGCTCACTAAAAGAAGCAATGAGTAACTTTAACATTACTCTCAAACTTAACAATGCGAATCTGAAAACAATGTTAACATTCAAGCCTGAAGAAGAAGGAGGTTACTATTTTGATAAAGAGCTAGCTAAAATGTTAGGCTTTGCAGCTAACAATCATAGATTTAGAGTTACTCCAAACAAAACTACTTATGAGGGAGAAAATCCGCTCGATCTTGCATTACATTCATTACTCTATGTTCATTTAGATGAGCTGAGCACTGATGAAAACTTATATGATGGAAGGCCCTCAACTGTGTTAAGAGCTCTTCCATCAGGGAAAGCTGCATATTGCGATTATGAAATTATACAATTCCCTAATTTACAGTTTAAAAGATTAGTTTGTGGGAGGGTCGGGGCATTTAATTTAAAAATCACAGACAAAACAGGGAAACTCGTGAAATGTGATAACCTGCACATTGTTTTAGAAATAAAATAATAAGTTGTTCTAAAAAATAATGTCGCGTGGGCTGGAAGAACCAGGAGTTACATTAGCGCCTGTGAGGTGTATAACTTTAGAATTAACCCTCTTGTACTCAGTTTCTCTGACTGCAAACTTCCCCTAGATTTCAGATTCTTTTACAGGTTTCAGCCTAAAAATGGGTATGTGTGATTATTAACTTATGGGGAATGTATGTGAACCGCTAGGAGAAAGAAAATTGGCAGACAGTTTCAGAAGAGCATGCACTTCACTTTGAACTCTATTTTGTCTGTCTTAGAGATATAGGTCGTGTCACTGTCACCAAACTGTCACCAGACACGTGACATTTTATGATGACAATCAAGTTTACAGCATGCAAGCATGCGCAGTCACCATGCTGATGCAGGCTGTTAGTGTAAGATGAAACCTGAGGCCTACCTGACGTAAACCATCTGCTGCCTGGCAGTACAGGTCCCACTGGTTGTCCCACCAATGTCATACAAAACTTGTCACATGTCACACACAATACTATAAAAGAGGGTCAGGTGCGCTTTTTGCAGCTTGTTTTTGTCTTGTATACCTGTTTCTTTCATCAGTAGCAGTCTTAAAAAACAAAGAGGAACAAACAAAACGAAAAAAACAAGTGGTGTAGCAGTGTCAGGTAACGAGTGAGCCGGCCCAGTGGGTTCCTGAAACTGATGCACCCCTGCCGTGCCATGTGTCGCGGGCCGCCATTTTGTCTGAAGCGCTGCCAGTGGAACATTGTATTCCGGGTCGCTTTGCACTTCACCGTCTTCTTCAACACTACTACCTACTTCTATATCACTTTCATTCTCCATTTTTCTTTCAAATGTCTCCACTTCTACAATAATTTTATCTAACTCCTCTTGCGAGTGGTCGACCATCTCGTCGTCGTTCGTAGCAGATGCGAAAGCCGCCATTGTGAAAGTCGGTCGGTTTCATTCACAAACTTACTCGCTGTGTTTGCCCCTTTTCTCACGCGCGGTTCCATCACCCCAAAATAGTGCCAACACATGATTGGACCATGCCTGAGTCTTCCTAGTTACTGTCTGTGACTCTGCGTGTCTACACACGTGATAACTGCATGATGGAAAATTCCTACGGACAGATCCCGGTAGCTCCGGTACGGGAAGAACAGGCGCCTGAAGTTAACTCCCGGATTCTCCCGTTGCAAGTATAAGAGGGTTAAAAGACCTTGCAGACGTTGCGGACTTTGAACAGAACGGTGAGATAGGCACTTTGTATGGGTTTGAGTACACTAAAGATGGCGATTATAAACGCAAAGAGGTTGGCGACAACAAAAAGTTTCCTAAACTAGAGCAACTGCGCAATGTAGAAGCAAATAATGCCGGCCAGTATGAATATAAAATAGTTCGAAAACCTGACAGCAAATGGCACTTAGAACCATATTTAGAATGGGATATAAATTTGAATTCATAAGCCCATTTACATTTTTTAGCCGTCAAAAAAGTTTCAGAAAAGCACTCAACTCTAACCCTTTACATGTAAGTCTTATGCCAGAGGACAATAGTCGGAAAGAGATTGAAATAAAGCCGTATGGGAATAAACAGTACATCCTCCACAGAAGAGAATCAGTTTTGAAAGATGCTTCTACAAAATTACAGTTCATTCCGCAAATGAAATTAGGAGACACGTTCACAATGATATTTGAAATTTCTGTCTTAAAAGATGTGGAGAGGGATGGGGTTGTGGGCGTTAGTGACGTCCTTCTAAAGGGAATTCTAATTAGCTGGCAAAACTTAGACGTTGACAGTCTTAAAGTTACCGTCGTCATTCTTCACAATGGTGAGGATATTAAGGTCATAACAACAAGCAACAAAATCAATATTAGTCTAAATAGAAACAATCTTACAGCACTGAATTGGATTAATCTTACACATTTAGACCTTATAGGATTTTATTATACTGAACAAGTTTGACAGAGAGCATGATAAAAACAATAACTGGATTAGATTAAATTCTGTTATAAAACTATGGAGCAGTTAAACTTTATGACAAAAAACCCTCATTGTTCATTGATTTGTGGGCAGACTGGTTGTGGAAAAGCAATATTTGTCCTCGACCTATTACAAACAGTTTATCGCTATAATTTTGATTATATTGTGATTTTCTGTCCAACACTTAAATGGAACAAAGCATATCATGATAGAAGGTTTATATGGACAGATGATGACATATTTTTAGTTGATCCTAGCAATAAACTGAGTGAGTGTTTAGAACAGTTTTTATAAACTGTTTGAAGGAACGCAGACACTATTTATTATAGATGACTGTTCGGCAGAAAGAGACATAGTTAAAAAGAGAAACACTTTGTCAAAACTAGCCTTCAGTGGAAGACATGCTAGGATAAGTGTGTGGATTTTATGTCAAAAATATAACTCAGTTTTAAAAGACTTTAGAGAACAGTTAAAGACTGTAGTGTTATTTCACATGAAAGACAGAGACTCATTTGAAGAATGTTTGCGCGAAAATGATGTTATTGAAAATGATCAAGAAAAACACAGGATTAAGCAAAAATTAAAATCTGAAAAGTTTAGTAAATTAGTGTTGAAAACGGATAATCCTACACAGTATGTTTGTTTGTAGGGTCGTTATTGTTTGGTTATTAAAGGCTTACTTGTTAGAGAACTAATAAATGCCGCTTCTGGAGTCACCCAGTCGAAACTAGTTGAGACCGGGAGAGCCAGAAGCGGCATTTATTAGTTCTCTCCACTCAATGAGCCACAGGTGTCAAGCAGTTGTCCATGCAAATGGTGGCCACACACGGTATTAGGACTTCAAGCTGGTTTGTCACGTGACCTTTGGTTTTTTCCACACAAAGACATATCGCTGATGACATTTCACACATTCCCGGGGTGTTGTCATGTGACGTAGCCTCACATCAAGGCATGTGACGCTCTATCACATGTAGTTAGTGATATAAAATCATTTCCCCAGCCACAACTAAAAAGGAAGAATATTTATGTGGCTTGACTAGTGTAAGGGGGCGCCCCCCAAATAATTGTGAGATATACTTATTGATTAAACAAAAGTGGTCATTGGGTGAAAGTGACCACTAAAGATAGTTTTAACAAGGGCTGGTAAGGGCCTGGTCATGTGTTTTTGAACCTGAGAAATGCACTCACTGGGAGGAGGGAGGAAAGAATCAGTTTAGCCCAGCAGATGGCCTAGAGACCGAACCTGTCAGGACGCTGGCCCCCTCACTGCTGACCAGTCATTACCAGGTGACCATAGATAGTTGGGGAAAGCTACAGAGGAGAACCTAAAAAAAAAGAGAAAGAAAGAATTCATAATTAAATTGGGAAGCAGGTTTACTTAAAACGAACCTTATTCGTGTTTCAGCCCTTCGCCCCTTCACTCTTCACCCGTGAGGTGGTTAAAGATGGCCATGGTGTGGGGAACACCCCGGGTAGTTCACCCCAGCAATTAATAATAATAATAATAATAATAATAAATTTTTATATAGCGCCAAATCTCGGCTAGAAACCAAGTTTCTAAGCGCTTTACAATCAACACTCGTTTACACAACGGGCTGCCTACCTGGTAGTGCCGACTGAAGAGCTGCCAGCTGGCGCTTTCATTCAGTCGTTTCCCGTGTCATCCCATTCAGCATCGTTAAATTTATCGATCACTCATTTTCCTTACTTCCCTTCATTCTTTCCATTTCTCCACGCGGGGTGCATGCTATGTGTAACGTGTCATCCATACCAAGGGCCAAACGGGCCTACTTTTTCCAAAAGTTGGTGATGGATTTTACGTGTGTGCAAGATGTTATGCATGCGTTCACACACGGAACCTGGGTTTATAGTCTCATTCGAAAGACTTAAAGACTCCAGGGAGGAGTTGGAATTCATCATCTCTCCAGTGACGGGAGAATTTCGGGGGAAGGGGAGTTGGAACTCATCACTCTTCAGTGACAGGAAAAATCGAGGGAGAGGAGTCGGAACTCATATCTCCATGACGGGAGAATTCAAGGGGGCGTTTACGATGTCTGAGAGAGACAGGGAATCATGACAGTATGGAGTCTTATTTTTGATGCAGGCATGGCATCAATGATTACAGGAGTTATTTTATTCCCTGGTCTGGATTTGGGCTAATATAATGGGAAGGCCATACTTTAAGAATCTTGAATGAATTAGTTTAACTCTCAGTGTAAGAGAGATACATGATAAAATCTGTTTATAAATTGTTTGATGTGATTCAGTAAATGTTTTCCCGAAGAGGGGGAGAAAAAAAACATTTGGTAGTGCGCCTTTTGGTTGATTGGAAATATTCCGTGTGCGTATGGAGTAAATGCTGTCATGAATGCATGTGTGCAAAAGTGACAGTGTGACAGTGGTGACCCCGACGTAGCTGCCGTTTTTTTTCCCCCCCCTTGGAAAAAAAAAGAAGAAAGATTTCCTATTTTGTGCCCTCGGGCCTGGTAAAAGATTTGATTTGACCCTCAGAGGAAGGATTTCTTTTGTGTCCTCGGGGTTTAGGAAAAAAAGAAGATAAATTTCATTAAAAAAAAAAGATTTTGATTTGTACCCTCAAGGGTTTGAGGAAGGAAAAAAAAGAAATT
The DNA here is from genome assembly GCA_018398815.1 of Conus ventricosus. Classification (NCBI taxonomy): domain Eukaryota; kingdom Metazoa; phylum Mollusca; class Gastropoda; order Neogastropoda; family Conidae; genus Conus; species Conus ventricosus. Next base: position 37,860 of record JAFLJL010000887.1, read on the forward strand.
TTTTAATTATTTATTGTGTACTTGCTTTTGGTTTTTTCTGTTTATGTGGTGAGTGAGTTTATTTTCAGTGCGAGTGAGGACTTCTTTCTTATTTCTGACTCTGAGTTTTGCTAGTGGTTTTTTTGTTTGTAAGTTCCAATTTTTTTCCCCGATCGGTGACCCCAAACCGCTTTTCGCTACCTTGAGCGACTAGTTCAAGAGTGGGAGCAGCCGTGATCGCCCTTATTAGGTTTTTTTTTGGGTTTTTTTTTTCTCTGTCCTCCCCAGATTTTGAACCGACCTGTCCCTTCAACAGGACAGAGGTTGACAAGTGCGAGGAAGATTTTTCCCCTAATAAATTTTTCTATTGTTTTTTTTTTTGGTGTTGTGATTTCTTCTTTGCGTTTGGGTGAATGTGCATTTATTGAGTGTTTGTTAATCATTTTGTATTTTTAAACGGTAGTGTGTATATTGTGCGTGATTTGTTTTTTCTCCCGTCTCCAGTTTCACGGGAGACAGTGACCACTAGGGTGCTGTCTGAGGCTTCTTTTGCTGTTCTTGATTTCTTCTTACGTTCCGATCCTGTGTATCCTTTCATTTCCCCTTTTCACCCCCCTTTTTCAAAACCTCTTAAACCTTCTCCTCAATAATTTCCTATCTAGTTTTCTTTCTACATTTTCATCTTTTAGGTGGGATTTCCGCTAGTTTGTGTTTCTTCCCCTCTTTTTAATTGTTTGTGCTTCCATTTGTTTTGTAAATTTATATTCATTTATCGTATAAAGGCGATACATTTTTTGTAAATTCATTTGAAATTAAGTAAAAAAGACTGACAACAAGAACATTTAAAGAACTAAAACTTATAAAGAATTTATTTTTCAGAAACTTTATTGTATTTTTTTCCTTCTTAGGAAAAAACAGATTAGCATGAACTCATTTTTTTTAAAATTACAAATTGATACCTGTTTTTTGAAAACAAAATACTTCTGGGGAAATACATTCCTTGTGTTTCATATCTCCCCTTTTTAGTAAGCGGTTTTCTGTTTACACCGAAATTGAATTCTTTATTTGTATATATTATAATTACGTTTTGTGAAACATACAACATCATCATATATCGCCTTAATTTTATTCCTACTTAGAAATTGTTTTGTGTTTATATCTGGTGATGGTTCATTATGGATGATTTTGATAAATATTTCAACAAGGGGAACGCTTGGGTTTTGATGGAGAAAAACTTACCAACTAGTGCAACAATGCATAGATGGGGCAACGGGCTAAGAGAGAGAGAAGAAAATCAAAGGAAACAGAAAGCGAAGAAAATAAAAGGGAAACTAGAAAGTGAGAAAAATCAAAGGAAACTAGAAAGAGAAGAGATTTAAGGAAACAAGAGTTTGAAGAAAGAAGACAAACAGAGGGAAGCTGAAGTTGAAGAAAAAAGTTTACAGAGGGAAGCTGAAGTTGAAGAAAAAGATTACAGGGGGAAGCTGAAGAAAAAAGACTACAGAGGGAAGCTGAAAAATAAAGAACGTAAATTTTAAGTTGAGGCAGTTAGAACTAGAGACTGATGCTGAGATTAGAAGATTACAGGCATCGAGAGAACTTCCAGCAGTTTCCACCAGTGGGTTTTTCCGCAAGCGCGCCTCAGTCAAAATCAGCATATATTCCAAATTTTACCGCCTTCCAGGAAAAAACGGATGACAATGATAGTTTTCTTTTCCGATTTGAAAGTCACGCAACGCTTGTGGTTGGGCCAAAGGAAAAGTGGACATTGTATATTGCGTCGTTGTTTAAGGGTAGCGCTTTGACACCGTACCACACACTCCGGCGAAACAAAATTTAATTTTGGGATCATTGAAGGAAGAACTCCTCAAGAAATTTCAATGTTCTCCCGATCGTTTTCCGCGAACTTTTTCCGTTCTGTGCGCCCTGAACAAAGGAGAACCCATTTCCTCTTTTCCCTAATCCTTTTAGTCATTGTTTGGATCGATGGATCGATTTATCAAAAACGAACAAAACTTTTCAATCACTGCGAGATCTCCTTTTTAGAGAACAACTTTTCCAGAGCGTGAGCAAAGATCTGGCCACTTTCCTTAAAGAAAGGCAATTTGAAAGCGTTGAGGAAATGTGTCAGAGGCTGATCAGTATTGTATCGCTCACCCAGATAAGGGCGTGGCTGGGAAAGGAGAATTTTCCTCTTTGAGTCTCATGCGTCATGTACATCCCATCGGGACAGGGAATACAGAAAGGAAATCGTGGGTCATTTCTGAGTCCTCAAGGATATACTTATCCTGGGAACGGACAGAGATCTTTCCGCGGTTCGAGTGACTTTCGCAGTACCAAAACTCACCGCCGGAAAAACCCGTTGCTCCTCAGCAAACTTTTCCGAGTCGTGGACAACGACCACCGCGTAGACCTTTTTGGGGCCAGTTCGTGGACAGAACCGAAGTTCACAAAATTCAGTCAGCTGCCGATCAGACAATGCGATTTTTCTTTTGTGATGGCAAGTTCCCCATTTGAAAAAGAATGCCCTTATCAAACCAAATGAATTCCAAAACCGCATTACCCTCCACTGATGTGAAAATCCTTGTTTTTGGCACCACATCAATCGTTGAGGGACTGGTGTTAGAAAAGGGAGCCATCAAGGGATTGCAGGCTTCGGTTTTGCGCACGGGGTGCACCACCGCTGGTGTAAGAAAATCTTTCGTGCTTCAAAACCATTTTCTCGACAAATGTCCAAAAGTGTAGGTCGTTTGGAGGCAAGATTGAAACGTTTCCGCGGCGAAAATTTTGGTCGATACACCGTTACTACTCCGGATTTCTTACCGCCTGTGTTATCGATAAACCCCGTCTGCGACTTGATCTTGGGCAATTTTCCAGGGGTCGCACAGTACATGGTGGTGCTGGAGGGTCGTTCGTTCCTTGTCTTGTGAGTACCAGGGCAGACATCATAGACAGGGAAGGGTACAAAGCCCTAAAAATCTCAAAACTGGATGAACTCCAGATACCCCAATGATCTAAAAGAAATGCAGGGAAAAGACGAGACGCTGACGACAAATACTTTTGCTGCTAAACGACGTCACTGACATAACCAACGGGCAAACCAACGTACATACTGGACTCTGACATTCCTACAGGTGTGTACCTGGACAGGACAACAAACAAGTTGTCGTTCCAAAGCCACTTAGAGAGACAGTACTACACACGCTCATGATGCATTGTTCGCTGGTCACTGTGGGAAACAAAAGAACATTAAAGAGAGTTCTTGATTCTTTTTATTGGCCAGGTGTCACAAAGGAAGTTTACAGAATACTGCCCCTCATGTACATCTGCCAAAAGACATCTCAGAAAGGTCGCGTCCCATGTGCACCTTTGCACAAAATGCCTCTCCCTTTCCGCCCCTTTCGAAGGTGGCTATTGATCTTGTTGGGCCTTTACCACTGTCTTCTTCCGGGTATCGCTATATCTTAACTTTGGGGGATACAGCGGGCAAGGGATCCAGAAGCGATTCCACTGAAAAAAATTGATACAGTATCTGTCGCTGAAGCCTTACTTTGCGATTTTTTCCCCGAGTGGGTCTTCCAGAAAGAAATTCTCTCGGATTGTGGGAAAGCAATTCATTTCCGATCTCATGAGAGAAATTTTCAGACTGTTGTCAATCTTTTTCCATTTTCAACACGCCATATCATCCCAATCGAATGGCATGGTTGAACGTTTCAATGGAACGTTAAAAGTCCATGTTAGAAAGGTTGCAAGGCAGGAACCCCATGAATGGGATCGTTTTATACCGGGTTTGCTTTTCGCATACAGGGAAATGCCGAACGAAACGCTGGGATTCTCACTATTCGAGCTCTTTTCGGACACTCACCAAGGGGTCCTTTGGGTCTACTGATGACACAATGGACAAATAAGACGGACATACCTGACAGTAAAACAGTCTACCAATACGTTTATGAACTGCATAATCGTTTGAAGGGGTGCATGTGACTTTTCTCAACAGTCACTGATAGAAAACAGAGTGTGCAAGGTCTTTGCAGACAGAAAAGCAAAGGCACGTTCCTTCAGTGTAGGGATAAAGTCCCTTGTACTACTCACTGATGAACATAGCAAGCTTCGTGTTATGTGAAGGGTCCTTTTCAGGTGGTCGAAAAACTTTCTGCAGTTAATTATAAGATCAAAATGGCAAACACTGAGAAGGTATTTCACGTGAACATGTTGAAGAAGTATGTTTAACGTACAAATGTTGGCCATCAACCAGTCAGTTGAGTGGATATGTCCTATGATTCAACATGACAGATATTATCAGTGATGATTTTGGGACCCATGTAACGTACAGGGACAGGTCAAAGGTTGTGAAAACAGCAAATGTAGGAGTGTTAACATCTGGGCCCTGCCGATGATGTTGTAAACCCCCTTTCCCACTCTGTCTATCATAGGTGAAACATATGATGATGTGGTTCGTCAATGATTTGTCTTCAAGTCAAACAGAACAGCTGAAAGAAATTTTGAAAGACTTTCTGGATGTGTTGACAGATTTCCCCAGGTACAGTGACTGGTATTGAACCCCATAGTATTCAGTTAACTACTGAAATACCAGTGCGAACCAGACCATACCCCCTCCCATTTGCAAAAAAAAGAGTTGCGAGAGAGAAATCAAAGTAATGC